>QJPP01001336.1:0-292280 GCA_003996215.1 Jaltomata sinuosa | reverse complement strand
ATTACAACGAATTAAGCTTCCCTCTTTCAGATTATTTATCTACAATGAAATACGTGGCAAAACTAGTATTAGTATCTAGTTAACTAATTTGGGCTACTTGATCCCACTAAATCAGTAACTAGGCAGTAAGCTCGTAATTGATCAAACCAAGAGTGTTCCTTTCACCTCTTCTCTTCTAAACATATCTACATACTGTATGACCTTCTCATAAGGTCCCTTGAAACTCTTCCAACTTCACAACATATACCAAATAACATACAAAGGTGTGCAGGCAGCAAGTTAACATAACACCCAATTAAGTGGTGTATTACCATACCCTCCTTCCATACTTCAATACAATTTCACACACCCTTTTACAAGTTCAACCAAGCTGTCCCAAATATATACACATAAAACCGCTCCTAAAACAATCCCAAACATCCTTAAACATAATAAGAAAGTATTTTAACTCAAGGATTCCAATCACTACCCCATGGTTCTTGACACAAACACATACAGAATTCTCCATCAAACTTGCATATAAAAAAGGGTAAAAATGGGCAGTAACTTTACCTTAAATTCTGAAAATCTGTCCTTCTAACTTGTACTTCTTCAAGAGCTTGAACTCCCCTTCAACTTAGCTTGAAAAGAGGGAGAATACTTAAGAACTCTAATGGTATTTTATGGCTGCTATGTGAAGCTAAGAGAGAGAGAAAGAAAGAACTTCTAAAATCTGTTTTTTTCAAGTTAAAATGAGTGAAATGAGCTGGTCTTAACCCCTTTAAAGGGGGGCTGCTTTGGCCGACTTTCCTTGCTCATTTTGAGCCACAAAATGTCAAGAAGGTGATACACCTACTTGGCCATTTTACATGGGCTTTGTTGGACTTAACCTTATTGGGCCTTGGCTGCCAATTCATTCCCTTTCTTTCACTTCTTTGGGCCAGAATTTATTCAAGTGGGTGATGGGTGTACTTGGCCCTCTAAGCTAGTCAAAATAGTCTTAGTAGGTGATGCACCTACCTAGTTCTTTAGGCTGGTCAATAAGTCAAAGTAGGTGATGCACCTACTTGTCACCTACTAGCTTAGTTAAGTCAAGCAAGCAGCTCACTTATTTTATTCTATTTTCTAATTTCTAATCCCTTTTGCTTTAACTTAACACTTCACCCTAAATATTTACTCAAATACAACCTTACCATCTCGAGTTTAAATACTTTTGTCGAGGTTAACTTGGCCGTTTACGTGCTGAACTGAATGGGGCATTACAGCACCTCCCAATACACATTAAACTATCACTGCTCATATAAGAAACTCGGTCCCTCACCTATATGACAAGGCTATATCAAGTGATATATGAATAGGACTAGTATATGCGGAATACGGGATGTTACATCCTCCCCTTCTTAGGAACATTCGTCCTCGAATGATATTAAAGTTAACCAGCCCAAACAAGCTCAAGCCTAAGTTAAGTACCACTATTAGACAGATAATATATATAGACTTATACTTACTCGTTAATGCCTCAACTCGACACTTCCACCTTTCTCATTGGACTGAAATAGATGAGGATACTTGGATTTCATCGCTTCTTCCGCTTCCCATGTAACTTCTTCTACTTGTTGGTTTCTCCACAGTACTTTTACGGAAGCTACTTCCTTATTTCTTAGCCTCTTAACTTGGCGATCCAGAATAGCAATGGGTACTTCTTCATAAGTGAGATCTCCCATAACTTGTACATCTTCAATAGGAGTAATACGAGATGGGTCACCTATACACTTTCGAAGCATTGAGACATGAAATACCGGATAGACTGTTGAAAGCTCTTGGGGTAGCTCTAACTCATATGCGACTTGGCCAACTCTTCGAATAATATTATATGGCCCTATATAGCGTGGACTTAACTTTCCCTTTTTACCAAATCTCATCACCCCTTTCATTGGTGACACCTTCAAAAATACCCAATCTCCTATAGCAAACTCCAGCCCTCTTCTTCTAATATCTGCATATGATTTGTATCGACTTTGAGCCGTTGCCAGCCGCTGTTGTATCACCTTAACTTTTTCCATAGCTTGATGAACAAGATCTGGCCTAAATAAGGTAGTTTCACCCACTTCAAACAAATCCGATTGGTGATCTACACTTCCTCCCATATAAAGCTTCATAAGGTGCCATTTTGATACTTGAATAGTAGCTATTGTTGTAAGAAAACTCAATAAGTGGTAAATGGCCTTTCACCCTCAAACGGATGGTCAGGCAGAACGTACAATCCAAACACTTGAGGATATGTTACGAGCTTGTGTATTGGACTTTAAAGGTAGCTGGGATGACCATTTACCACTTATTGAGTTTTCTTACAACAATAGCTACCATTCAAGTATCAAAATGGCACCTTATGAAGCTTTATATGGGAGGAAGTGTAGATCACCAATCGGATGGTTTGAAGTGGGTGAAACTACCTTATTTGGGCCAGATCTTGTTCATCAAGCTATGGAAAAAGTTAAGGTGATACAACAGCGGCTGGCAACGGCTCAAAGTCGATACAAATCATATGCAGATATTAGAAGAAGAGGGCTGGAGTTTGCTATAGGAGATTGGGTATTTTTGAAGGTGTCACCAATGAAAGGGGTGATGAGATTTGGTAAAAAGGGAAAGTTAAGTCCACGCTATATAGGGCCATATAATATTATTCGAAGAGTTGGCCAAGTCGCATATGAGTTAGAGCTACCCCAAGAGCTTTCAACAGTCCATCCGGTATTTCATGTCTCAATGCTTCGAAAGTGTATAGGTGACCCATCTCGTATTACTCCTATTGAAGATGTACAAGTTATGGGAGATCTCACTTATGAAGAAGTACCCATTGCTATTCTGGATCGCCAAGTTAAGAGGCTAAGAAATAAGGAAGTAGCTTCCGTAAAAGTACTGTGGAGAAACCAACAAGTAGAAGAAGTTACATGGGAAGCGGAAGAAGCAATGAAATCCAAGTATCCTCATCTATTTCAGTCCGATGAGAAAGGTGGAAGTGTCGAGTTGAGGCATTAACGAGTAAGTATAAGTCTATATATATTATCTGTCTAATAGTGGTACTTAACTTAGGCTTGAGCTTGTTTGGGCTGGTTAACTTTAATATCATTCGAGGACGAATGTTCCTAAGAAGGAGAGGATGTAACATCCCGTATTCCGCATATAATAGTCCTATTCATATATCACTTGATATAGCCTTGTCATATAGGTGAGGGACCGAGTTTCTTATATGAGCAGTGATAGTTTAATGTGTATTGGGAGGTGCTGTAATGCCCCATTCAGTTCAGCACGTAAATGGCCAAGTTAACCTCGATAAAAGTATTTAAACTCGAGATGGTAAGGTTGTATTTGAGTAAATATTTAGGGTGAAGTGTTAAGTTAAAGCAAAAGGGATTAGAAATTAGAAAATAGAATAAAATAAGAGAGCTGCTTGCTTGACTTAACTAAGCTAGTAGGTGACAAGTAGGTGCATCACCTACTTTGACTTATTGACCAGCCTAAAGAACTAGGTAGGTGCATCACCTACTAAGACTATTTTGACTAGCTTAGAGGGCCAAGTACACCCATCACCCACTTGAATAAATTCTGGCCCAAAGAAGTGAAAGAAAGGGAAAGAATTGGCAGCCAAGGCCCAATAAGGTTAAGTCCAACAAAGCCCATGTAAAATGGCCAAGTAGGTGTATCACCTTCTTGACATTTTGTGGCTCAAAATGAGCAAGGAAAGTCGGCCAAAGCAGCCCCCCTTTAAAGGGGTTAAGACCAGCTCATTTCACTCATTTTAACTTGAAAAAAATAGATTTTAGAAGTTCTTTCTTTCTCTCTCTCTTAGCTTCACATAGCAGCCATAAAATACCATTAGGGTTCTTAAGTATTCTCCCTCTTTTCAAGCTAAGTTGAAGGGGAGTTCAAGCTCTTGAAGAAGTACAAGTTAGAAGGACAGATTTTCAGAATTTAAGGTAAAGTTACTGCCCATTTTTACCCCTTTTTATATGCAAGTTTGATGGAGAATTCTGTATGTGTTTGTGTCAAGAACCATGGGGTAGTGATTGGAATCCTTGAGTTAAAATACTTTCTTATTATGTTTAAGGATGTTTGGGATTGTTTTAGGAGCGGTTTTATGTGTATATATTTGGGACAGCTTGGTTGAACTTGTAAAAGGGTGTGTGAAATTGTATTGAAGTATGGAAGGAGGGTGTGGTAATACACCACTTAATTGGGTGTTATGTTAACTTGCTGCCTGCACACCTTTGTATGTTATTTGGTATATGTTGTGAAGTCGGAAGAGTTTCAAGGGACCTTATGAGAAGGTCGTACAGTATGTAGATATGTTTAGAAGAGAAGAGGTGAAAGGAACACTCTTGGTTTGATCAATTACGAGCTTACTGCCTAGTTACTGATTTAGTGGGATCAAGTAGCCCAAATTAGTTAACTAGCTACTAATACTAGTTTTGCCACGTATTTCATTGTAGATAAATAATCTGAAAGAGGGAAGCTTAATTCGTTGTAATATCCGAGTTACACAACAAGGTATGTAAGGTTTCTCAGTTTCATATTCCTTGGCATGAACTCTTATATTTGTGTTGTTACCAACGAAGTGAGTTTCCTAGTAAAGGTACTTTCAACAGCAAAGCTTTGTGAGTTATTCTCTAAGCCAAATGAGGTTCATTGTATCATATAAGCTCCTAAACAGTACGTTGATGTTAGGTCCAATTGCAGGTACTAGTGGTGCAAATAGGGAAGCTAGTGTGCGCATACGTGATTTCCTTAATTTGGACCCTCCATCATTTACCGAGTCTTTGGTATATATTTTGGGTATTGTATAGTTAAGGGTAAGGCGGGGCCCTGTCCCGACCTAAACTAAGTTTGTCTATCTTGTAGAGGCTTTGTAGACCAATGTTAAAGTAAAACTTAGTTATGTCTTTGCTCTTAACAGTTGTGGCCTCAATGGCCAGATCGTGTACATAAGTTTTGGGCCTATCTATGTTGGTCTTGTTATTCAGGCAGCTTATCTATAGTCAAAGCTTCTTAATTGTCATAGTTATATGCATGATGAATCACAGGTTATAAGTTGGTTCTCTCGGGCCTTTAGGGCATCGAGTGCCTGTCCGTCTAAATGTAATTTGAGGCGTGACATGTTGACCCAAGTCAACACTAACTGACGCTAACTGAATATTCAAAATGAGCTTGGCTCACCCATGACCTGAATCAACCAACTACCTAACACAAACTCGACATTCCGGAGCTAACAACACTGATGGAATTTCCATACGAGGGCGTCTTCTCATTCCGGAGCTAACAACACTGATGGAATTTCCATACGAGGGCGTCTTCTCAAAATGTTGACAAAAGTAAACCAAACAAGCCCCACTGGCCTGAAAACACAGAATGAGAGAGAATTCCAAGCTAAAAAGCTCCTAGATCTCCATCAAAGGTCCCACTAGACCAAAGTTCATACTCCAAAGTTAACAAAACTGTTGGAATTCAATTCTGAGCATGTTCACCAAGAATGTTGACTGAAGTCGATGATTTCAAAAGCCTAAAGCTCTAAAATAAGGAATTGCCAAAAAGACCAAACAAATGGCCCAGGCACCAAACTACTGGTACCAGCAAGCCATAAATTACTTGGGGCCACTACAGGTAAGCTCTAAAAGTACAAAAAAGGCAAACTCATGCAAATGACCGAGAGGGTCATTACAACCTGCGCCTTGGGTGCTGCACCTGTGGTGCCTGATGGCTTTAGCAAAGGGGCACACATGTCCTTCTTCACACGCCATGGCAATGGCCCCTCTGTGGTTATTTTGGAGCACCTGCGCCTAGCACTGGCATCTTATAAGGGGCTTTCTTCTTCATTTGTTCCAAGTCCCTTGCACATTTCAACCATTCCCACTTGAGCTCAAGCTCCATTCTCTAGTGTGGTTGATCATAAGCATTGGGGTGATCATTTCCATTCTCGTGATCAAGTTTCCATATTCAATTGTATGTTTCTAAACCTCTAATTCCTTTAATTCTTTGTTTTGATTCTCATTTGGGCCCTTCCTTTGCTTGATTTCTACTTAATTTTTAAGCATGTATTCAAGGCGATGTTGGGAATATCGTGACAGTTTTTGTTTCTGGCTTTAGGTTGTAGATCCCACAAGCTTGCTTTTGACTCATAATTTAACCCAACTAGATTACTAGAAATATGGGTGTCATTGGCGTTACTACAATTCGGAGCTTCTCAGAGTAGTTTAGGCTCAAACTTTGTCTTCCCAATAGCTTATCGTCGAATGCCAGGTAGGTTATGACTTCCTTACCTTAGACTTTGCGTATATAGAATATTAATGTATTATTTAGCATCTTTGGGTCAGGTTTACTAGGTTCTCACCCAAGAACTTGTCTATTTTCTTCCTATCCATCCTATTTCATATGTTTGTTTTAGTATTTGAACTGGTTTTGTAGTATCACCCCTTGTGGCCCTGTGTGGCCTTGTATTTGCTTTTTGACCATAGACGGTGGGATAATTAGGAAATATTTGTGAGTCCCAATCATTGATTTGCTATTATGAGCTGGTTATCTATGATGTAGAGCAGATTGAGCATGTGTAGGGTCGATAGGTTGATTGTGAGCCATTGGGCTATGGATTGTTTGCGATCATATCATCATTATCATGCAAAAGGGATTTTTGCATTGATTTTTGTTACTAATATTGTTGTGGGCCAAATTATTACTGGTTTTCTAACTTCACATGGCCTCGAGGGCTCATTTTGCGTATAAATGACTATAAATGGATTTAAACTGGTTTTATGGATCTTCTTGGAGTAAAGGAGATTTTGAGATGATTTTCCCACTAATTCTAGACTTGACTAGGCTGGATTGCTAAATATAATTTTCTACTAATTTTGAACTATACTAGACTCGGCTGGGCCAACGTGCCAAACATGATTTACTACTGATTTTGATATGATACTAGGCTTGGCTAGGCCAGAGCACTAGACATGACTATTTCTATTGAATTTAGGCCTGGATAGATTCTGGACACGGTTATTGAGATATTAAGAGTTGTATGTGGTCGCATAGACCTCCATAGATCGTGTTGATCTGGACTAGGGTCTACTGGTCAAGAGTGCCAAAGGAGGGGTATACGAAGGAGTATAGGTATACAGGGAAAGCCTTCCATTGGTCCTACCTGCTAAGCCTATGGGCACCGGAGGGGGTGCATACGGTACCACCTGATCATATCATATCGCATCATTCATTATTTGTATTGTTCCACCTTTGTTTGTTGTTTGTTAAGTGTACGCTCTGGTATCATGGAATGCCAGATGGTTTTTTTTCACTTGTATGTGTTCCTCGAGTGTATGGGCACCCATTGGGACTGTAGGTAGATAATTTTTCTCTATCCTATTGTATTACTTGTTCTTATTATAGTTACTTGTGAGTTATTCTCCGATCATCCTTACCTTGTGAGATTTATTTCTAGCATGACTTTGTTTAGTTTCTTTTCCTTCTTTCCCTTTATTAGAGGTTACCGGTACACCTTAATTTTCTTAAACTCTTTGTATATATATTATTGTTGCAAGGATCTAGATGCGTTCTCTATTCTTTCACCTGTGTTTTGTGATATATCTTTAGTGGCTAGCATATTACTCTTGTATTTTCCTTGGCTTCTATATGTGGCTAGCTTCCGTGTGATTTTCTTTATTTGCTTTCATGACTATTTTTCTTATTATCTGCTATTTACTACTTTTATTTCTTATATGCGCTCAGTCAGCCTATGATGTCTACTAGGTACCCATTGCTTTGCAATTGGTGCCTATACTACACTTTAGCATCTTCCTAGTATAGATGCTAGTGTGAGTTATCATCGTTGATTGCATAGATACTTGTGTAGCTTTTGTATTTCCGAGACTAGGGTGAGTTCCTGACGACCAGGGCTTGACCATATCTCTTTTTTGGCACTGTTTACTCCTTTGTTTATTCAGCGACAGTTGTATATTCTATTTTTGTACCCTCTTGTACTTTGTATGTTTAGTAGTGGCTTATGTACTATAATACCATATCGTGGGATGGTTTAGTATTATGTCCTAAGTGCACATGTAAGTGCACTTGGTCGTGCAAGTAATACAGTGGCTCTTGCGAGCCAAATATTGATCCCACAAAAACTTAATGCTTCGCAAATAATCCAGCCTAATTATTACTATTAGAATTAAACAAGTGTGATTCATAACCAAGAGTGTAAGCTTTGTTTTTATAAACTAAATAGTAAAACTAACGACAATATGAAATTCAGATTGTAAATAATATACGGAGAGTTCCAGAGTTGAGGCATTCACTACATAATCATGCTTAACTAGGTTTATAGCCAGTGTTGGTGTTTATGGTGCCTTTCTACTTGACTAAGTAGTATTCCACTCGTGCAGTGGGTGTATGGGCTAGCCCATGGTGTTGATTTATGGGGTTGATATTATACCCTGGGAATGGTCATCCTCTAAGTCATCTACCCAAAGTAATCTCACAACTACATCGTTGAGCGGGGATATGAGTCTTTACTTCAAATGCATTCAACTATCTTACCATTTTATTAACCAAGTGCGGCATTTAGGTATATCTCTATCCTAACCGCAAATCATTCTTTACAATTGATAACTAACAACAAAAGATATGATCCACACCTCCTATGTTCTTCATTCAGTATCTTAACTCCTATGGTCAATTCATTTTGAGACTTAGATGTATCCTAAAGTTTATGATGCTTTAGAATAGTTAAAACAAGAACGTAGGAACAACAACAAGACATGATAAATAATGAAACAAACTATAAAACCACAATCAAGCAATCATGTTGTAGCCTCAACCCTAGAAAGAGGGTGTTTAGCCACTCATAGTCTTACAAAGAATCACCATGTATGAGTTCATGTAATGAACCTCCAGGTCATTTTTTTGTTTTCCATGTTTTTCTACATTTTGAGCTTTCCCTCAGCAGCTACAGGTTATTTATGACTTGTCAGGACTAACAGTTCCATGACCGGTCTGTTCATTAGGTCGATATGACCATTTCCCTATTGTAGAACTTGAACTTAGAAGATCTGACTTTGATCAACTTTCTTGGTAAACATGCTCAGAATCAAATTCTCGATAGTTTTGTTGGCTCTGGAATAGAGATTTGGTCTAGTGGGACCACTGGTCTAGATCTGAGTGCTTTTGGTTTGATTTTGTGTTGCTTTCTGTGTTTTCAAGCCAGTTTGGATGGTAGGGTTGACATTGGTCAACATTTGGAGAAGACGTCCTCGGACGTCAGCGCTGTCAGCTCTGGAACGTTAGCTTTGGGCTAGAGGGACCATTGGTTCAAGTCCTGGAGCTTCCTGACTTGTTTTTGGGTTTTGAGTTCTGAGTTGGTTGTGGGTGTGGGGCCCATTTTTTATTAAAACAATCTCCGTTGGGAGTTTTATTGATTCCATTGAGTCCGGAATGCTATTTTTGGTAGGGTAGCATGGTTGGTTTGTGTTCATGGTATTCTGGATGAATCACGAGGGTTTGTAAGATGAACTTTTGGCTTTTGTGAATAGTTGGTTGCTATTATAAAAGTTGCAGACCAGGTGGTCATCGCGATCGCAAGGTGGCCATCGCGTTCGCGATGGTCTAGCTTCTTGACCATTGCGATCGGATTGGTCGCCCTTCGGGACCATGATGAAGCCAATTGGGACCCGGCCCAATTTTCTCTTTGCGAACTCGAGGCTGGACCATCGCATTCGCAATGGTCTGGCCAGCATTTCCTTGCGAATGCGTAGAGTCCTTCACGATATCGAAGAAGGACCCCTGGCAGCTATTTCCAACTCCAACTTCATTTTCTCCTTCACATTTTTTAACAACTCCATTGATAAGCTCCCATACTCTATTTTCCATCTTCTTTGCACCAGTGTTCTTTATCCGGTAAGTCCTCTCGTCACCCCTCTCCTCCTTCTGTGTTTATTCTCGTAATTCTCCCGCTAAAACTCCATTGTTGTAATTCTTAAGTTTGGGTGATCCTTGTAGAAATATGTTCTATTGGGGCTGCATGTTTGTGAGTTCGTGCAACTCAATTTCGTGGCGTGTTTCTCTTGTTCGGGATAAGCTTCCGCCTTTTAAATTCCGAGATTTCTCATTTTTGAGTCCTTAAGTTAGTAGCACTTTGGGGCTGTTTTGGGCCATGAATCAAGATCCGTTCATGCCCAAACTTTGGGTACAGGTTCCTTGACCCACCACGAGCATAATTCTGAAATTTATTTTTCTTTTTCATTGTATGGGCCTCGAGGGTCATTTTTCCGACCGGATTTCTTGCTCGATATTTCCGTATAGCAATATGGGTATTGTTCTTCTCATCTTCACACTTAGATTATGTTCTTCATCGCGTGGCAACTTTCTGAGACTGTTCAAAATGGGAAGGCACATGAGTGACAGTTCATGCTTGCAGTTCGGCCTCGAGGTAGGTTACGGTTTACTTCCTAGACTGAGTGTAGTTAGATTTTATATTTTTATTTGATACTGGAATGTTAGGTTGGATTTTATATAGGATGAGGCTTAAATTATGTTTACTGCTTATAATTGGCCATTTCAGATTATAGTGTAGAATTATCATATTTATCCTTAGCCTAGGAGCTTGTAGTATCGTTGTGTCTAGCTTATAATCTCTAGTTTTCTTTTAGGAGGTTTTATAGGTAGACTAGAGAACCTTGGTGAATTTCTGCATTATTTCCCTATTTTATTTGCTTTGTTCTACTATTGTGTGTAATTGTGGGCTCGAGGCCATAGCTTGGATTTGGACGGAGTTCCAGGTTAGTTCTCTTGGTTTTGAGGGTATTTTTGGCCCTGTTTTTGCCTTGTTGTGATTGTTCTTTCCTTGGTTGGTTATTTTATGTTCATATTGCATCGCACATCATGGATATAGAAGGAAAACATTTTCAAAGGTTTTTGGGATTTAAAATGAAGTTTACTATGGCTGTGGTGTACTTGGGATTTGGATTGATTCTATTAGACTTTACTACGGGTTTTGGAAAGAAAATAGGAAAAACACTATTTTATGAATTACTTATAGTCTGATGCGGTATTCTGGACCCCCGATGTGTTATTCTGGGATTTTTAAATTCCATTCATCTACTCATATATATATGCATAGTACAATACGGTATTTAGGGCACCCGATGCGGTGTTTCAGGTTTATATTATTATGCATTCATACATCATATCATTTCATGGCATTGTATTGATTGGTGCTTTTGGATTGTTGTTGTTTTAGGATTGGCTCCTGTCGTGCTTCACCTATTACTGGTTTGTTACTTTTGATTTTGTCTTTATAACTATATTTAGGTGGATCCTTGAATTTACTGCTTTCATGTATCTTATTATCTATATACTATCTTTCTGCGCTTGATCGGCCAATGATGCCTACTGAGTACCTGTTGTCTTGGTACTCATACTATAATCTACATTATTTTCTTATGTAGCACCTAGTACGAGCCACCCTCATTGACCTTTTTGTCATTCGAGGCCTGTTGCAGTTTGGATCGCGGTGAGCTCCTGGTGCTTTTGGATACTTTACATGCTTTCCATCTTGTATATTCTGTCTATATCTTTGTATTTTGGATAGAAAGAGTCATTTGTATAGCTACTCCTTGCTTAGTCGCTCTTGTACTGGTGACTCCAGGTCCGGGTTGGTACTCTTGTTGTTTTGTCTATTCGATCACTTTAGGGCCATCTTTTGTATAGTTTGTACGTTGGTATGTATATATGCTATTGGCCCTATCTTTGCATTATATCTTCCGTATTTCCTTAGTTTAATTATTATTACTATCTTCCGCAAATCATTGGGTTTTGGCTTGTCAACCGGGGGGTTATGTAGATTCCATCATGGCTCAGTTTTGTGTCGTGATAGAGTGGTATCAGAGCTCTAGGTTCACCAGCTCGCCAGTATAAGATCAAGAAGTCTAGTAGAGTCTCGTAGATCAGTATGATGACATCCGTATCCAATCGGCGAGAGACTATAGGACATTCCTAGGAAATATATTGTATTGTTTTATTCCTTGTCGTGCGTTTCTGACTTGATCAACTTCTAAGTATCCTTATTTCACTCTTTCTCAGATAGTTTGGACGAGATCTGCAGTGGGCAAGGACAAGGCCCCTGCGCCCGCAGTTAGATCCCCAGCTAGGGGATGTGGTAGAGGTCGAGGTAGGGCACAAGCTGCTGCTTCAGCTCAGGCCTGGGCAAGGCTACCGTCACCAAAGACGGAGGTTAGAGCGGATAAGGTATAGTATGAGCCAGAGCATGTGGGACCAGCCTAATATCTGGCAGGTTTTGTAGCTACTCCAGTGTTGCAGGATACCTTGGTTCGATTATTGGGGTTCCTTGAGGGTATGACTCCACCAGCAGCTTCGCTAGCCACTCCTATTGGTTCTCAGGTTAGGGATGAGGGTCAGACTTCAGCTCAGGCGGTAGCACAGGGTTCAGGAGCATAGCCTGCTAGTGTGGCTCCCAGATTAGAGGCATTATCGGTCCCTACAGTTGCTCCACCTCTTCCAGCCATGCTAGTTATGTCCTCTGAGGAGCAGAAAATGCTTGGTAGGTTCTTGAGATTGGGTCCTCCGAGGTTTTTAGGTGCTTCTAGGGAGGATGCACATGAGTTTATGACTAGCTACTATGAGAGGTTACATAATTTAGGGTTAGTTGTGTCACATGGGGCAGATTACACCATATTTCAGCTGGATGGTCCTGTGAAATAGTGGTGGAGGTCATACGTTACTTGCAGACCAGTCGGGTCACCTCCGCTTACTTGGGCCCAATTCTCTTCAGCTTTTCTGGAGAAATATGTATCGCGTAGAATGAGAGAGCGTCTGATGGATTAGTTTGCTGGGTTGGAGCAGGGCTCCAACACTGTGTCTGAGTATGACGTTTGATTCCATCAGTTGTCCAGACACGCCACTATGATTCTGCCCATCGAGCACGAGAGGGTATGCCACTTTGTTCGAGGATTGACCTTGCACCTTCACTTGGCCATGGAGGGAATGGTAGCATGGGGTCATTCTTTTGTAGAGGTAGTTAATCATCTCATACTATTGAGGGTGTACTTTGCGATGCCCAAGGGGGCAGCAATAAGACGCCCTACCATCTGGGCAGTTTTAGTGGTTCACAAGCCCGTGGTAGAGGCTACTATAGTAGAGGTCAGCACCAGCAGTGCTTCTATCCGAGCCAGCCTATTCAGGCAGCCTTACAGACTGATGAGGGTCAGAGTAGCCAAAGTATCATTCCTGCTCCATGAGGTGGTCATTCAGGGTTCGCAGGTCCTGGTGGTCATTCTGATTCAGCCGGGTCTTCACAGTGAAGTACGTTTGGTCGGGGTTGTTATGATTGTGGCAAGATAGGCCAATTTTCTAGAGAGTGACCATCGGTACAGCATTCTAGGTGACAAAATTAGTTGGTCCAGGGCTCCAGAACCACCAACTAGAGGCGATTCACAGGGTAGTAGTGGTGGCACCCAGGGTACTAGAGGTGGTCCTCAGTCTGGTAGGTCAGGTGGTCATGGCTGTCGGAATGACATGTATGCAGTTCTAGTCTAGATAGAAACTGAGGCTTCAGATATTGTGATCACAGGTACGATCTCCATTTGCCATTAGTCTGCTTCTGCTTTGTTTGATCTGGGGTCTACATTCTCATATGTGTCTGCTTATTATCTACTCGTCTGGAATTTGCTTGTGAGTCTTTGCATGTGCCCTTGGGTGTATCTACCCCATTAGGTGATTCTTTAGTAGTGGATCAGGTGTATCGGGCTTGTGTGGTGACTATCTTGGGGTATGACACGTGGATAGACTTGGTTGTTCTTGATATGGTTGATTTTGATGTGATCTTGGGATTGGTTGTCTCCTTATCATACAGTCTTGGATTGCTTCGCCAAGAGTGTTACTCTTTGGATGCCTGGTATCCCTCCTATTATATGGAAGGGATTCGATAGCCACATGGCGAGGGGAGTTATATCTTTTCTAAGCGCCCAGTGGTTGATTGGGAATGGGTGCTTATCTTATCTTGCCTACGTCCGTGATACTAGTGCCACCACACCTCCTCTTGAGTCTGTTCCTGTGGTTTGCGAGTATTCGGATGTGTTTCCTTCTGATCTTCTGGGTCTTCCTCCTAATTGTGACATTGACTTCGATTTCAATGTTGAGCTAGGCACCACACCCATTCTCATTCCAGCATATCATATGGCACCTATTAAGTTGAGGGAGCTTAAGGATCAACTCCAGGATCTATTGAGTAGAGGGTTCATCGGGCCTAGTGTGTCTCCATGGGGTGCTCCAATTTTTTTTGTGAAGAAGAAGGATGGGTCTATGCGTATGCGTATTAACTACATGAAGTTGAATAAGGTGACAGTTAAGAACAGATATCCAATACCACGTATTGATTATTTGTTTGACCAGCTACATGGTGCGGTAATGTTCTCTAAGATAAATTTGAGGTCCGATTATCACCAGTTGAGGATTAGGGATAAGGACATCCCAAAGACTGTATTTAGGATTCGATACAGTCATTATGAGTTCCTAGTCATGTCTTTTAGGTTGACTAATGCCCCAGCAATATTTATGGAGTTGATGAACTGTGTATTCAGTGCCTACCTGGACTCGTTTGTGATTGTGTTCATCGATGACATTCTGATTTATTCGAGGAGTAGAGAGGATCATGAGCAGCATCATAGAGTTGTACTTCAGACCTTGCGAGACCACCAGTTGTATGCCAAATTAACTAAGTGTGAGTTTTGGCTTGAGTCTGTGGCATTCTTGGGGCACGTGGTGTCCAAGGATGGGATTATGGTAGATCCAGTGAAAATTGCAGCAGTTCGTGATTAGGCTCAGCCTACTTCTCCTATCGAGATTCGTAGTTTCGTCGGGTTGGTAGGTTATACAGATGGATTATGGAGGGATTTTTCTTTCATAGAAGCTTCATTGGCTAGATTGACTCAGAAGAACGTTCCCTTCCAGTGGTAAGATGAGTGTGAGGCGAGATTCCTACAGCTCAAGGCCTTGTTGACTTCAGCTCTGATTCTTACTCTTTCGGTCGAGGGTCAGGGTTTCACCATGTATTGTGATGCATCAGGTATCGGTTTGGGTTGTGTATTGATGCAACAGGGATGGGTTATTGCATATGCTTCTAGACAATTGAAGGTTTACGAGAGGAACTACCCCACACATGACTTGGAGTTAGCAGTGATAGTCTTCGCGTTGAAGATGTGGAGATATTATCTTTACTGACCATCGTAGTCTTTAGTACATTATCAGCCAGAAGGATCTAAATTTGAGGCAGCGTAGGTGGTTTGAGCTACTGAAGGACTATGACATTTCTATTCTCTATCATCTGGGCAAGGCAAATGTGGTGGCAGATGCCTTGAGCCAGAAGGCGGTGAGTTTGGGTAGCTTGGCTTTGTTAGCGACTGAGGAGCGACCTTTAGCTTGGGACATTCACTCCTTGGCTAACAGGTTGGTTAGACTTGACATTTCTGAGCCTGGTCGTATTCTTGCTTGTGTTGAGGCTAGATCTTCCTTGTTGGAGCAGATTCAGGCACATCAGTTTGATGATGTGAGGTTAAGGATCATCCATGACAAAGTGTTGAGCGGTGAGGCTAGGAAGGAGACTTTGGATTCAGAGGGCATTCTAAGGATTGAGGGTCGTATCTGTGTTCCTAAAATGGGTGACTTGGTCAGATTGATATTGGAGGAGGCTCATTATTCTAGATATTCCATTCATCCCAAGGCAGCCAAGATGTATCATGACTTGAGGCAGCACTACTTGTGGTGTGGGATGAAGAGGGATATTTTAGCTTTCATATCGAGGTTCTTGAATTGTCAGCAGGTGAAGTTTTAGCACTAGAGGCTTGGTGGTTTGTCTCAGAGTCTACCTATTCTGGAGTGGAAATGGGAGTGGATTGCTATGGACTTTTAGTCAGTTTGCCATGCCCTTTGTGGAGATTTTATGCTATTTGGGTTATCATGGATAGGTTGACGAAGTCTTCTCACTTCCTGCCGGTTCAGACTTTCTATAATTCCGAGAGGTTGGCTTAGATCTATATTCGGGAGATTGTCCATCTGCATGGTGTGCCAGTTTCTATCATCTCCGACCGAGGTACTCAGTTTACTTTGCACTTCTGGCAGAGAGAGATGGGTATTAGAGTTGAGCTTAGCACCACTTTTAATCCGCAGACAGACGATCAGTTAGAGCATACTATTCAAATTTTGTAGGATATGTTGTGAGCCTACGTTATTGATTTTGAGGGTCAGTGGGACCAGTGTTTAGCCTTGGCAGAGTTTGTATATAATAACAGTTACCATTCCAGCATTCAGATGGCTCCGTTCGAGGTTTTGTATGGTAGGCGGTGCAGATCTCTGGTGGGTTAGTTTGATGCTTTTGAGGTTAGGCCATGGGGTACCGACTTGCTTCGTGATTCTATGGATAGAGTTCGGTTATTCATGTGAGACTTTGCACTGCCCAAAGTACGCAGAAGAGTTATGCTGACCAGAGAGTTCGAGATCTAGAGTTCATGATAGGTGATAGTGTGTTCCTTTGGGTATCACGCATGAAGGGCGTGATGAGGTTCGGTAGGAACGGTAAGCTTAGTCTGAGGTTCAATGGGCCATTTGAGATACTTCATCATATTGGAGAGGTTGCCTATGAGCTAGCCTTGCTTCCTGCTCTTTCTAGTGTGCATCCTGTGTTTCATGTCTCTATGCTACAGCGGTATATTTTGGATGAGTCTCATGTTCTTCAGTTAGAGTCGGTTCTGTTGGATGAGTCCTTAGCCTTTGAGGAAGATCCTGTTGCTATTCTAGATAGGCAGGTTAGGAAGTTGAGGTCTAAGGAGATTCCGTCAGTTAAGGTCCAGTGGATGCATCGTCCTATTGAGGAAGCTACTTGGTAGATCAAGACCGATATGCAGACCCGTTATCCTCGTCTTTTCGAGTCTTCAGGTACTATCTTTTTTCTAACTTTCGTGGATGAAAGTTCTTTTAGTAGTGGATGTTGTAATGACCCTACATGTCATTTTTTCATTTTCCGTGTTTTTCTGTGTTTCGAGCTTTTCCTCAGCGGCTACAGGTCATTTATGACTTATCAGGACTGACGGTCAATGCCTGGGCCGTTCGTTAGGTCGCTATGACCATTTCCCTGTTTTAGAACTTGAACTTAGGAAATATTTGACTTCTGTCAGCTTTCTTGGTAAACATGCTCAGAATAAAATTCTGATAGTTCTGTTGGCTCCGAAACAGGGATTTTGGTCTAGTGGGACCATTGGTCTGGATCTGAGTGCTTTCAGTTTAATTTTGTGTTGCTTTCTGTGCTTTCAAGCAAGTTTTGCTGGTAGGGTTGACTTTGGTCAACATTCAGAGAAGACGGCCTCGGATGGAAAATCCGTCAGTGCTGTCAGGTCTGGAATGTCAGCTTTGGGCTAGAGGGACCTTTAGTTCGGGTCTTGGGGCTTCCAAACTTATTATTGGGTTTTGAGTTCTGAGTTAGTTTTGGGTGTGAGGCCCACTTTTTGTTAAAATGATCTCTGTTGGGAGTTTTGTCAATTCCATTGAGTCCAAAATGCTGTTTTTGGTAGGGTAGCATGATTGGTTTGTGTTCACGGAGTTTTGGATGAATCCTGAGGGTTCGTCGGATGAACTTTTGGAGTTTGTGAATAGCTGGTTGCTGCTATAAAAGTTGTAGACCAGTTGGTCATCGCGATCGCGAGGTGGCTATCGCATTTGTGATGGTCTAGCTTCTTGACCATCGTGACCACGTTGGTCGCCCTTCGCGACCGCGATGAAGCTGGTTGGGACCCGTCCCAATTTTCTCTTTGTGAACGCGGGGCTGGACCATCGCTTTTCCGATGGTCTAGCCAGCATTTCCTCGCGAACGCGTGGGGTCCTTTGCGATCGCGAAGAAGGACCCCTGGCAGCTATTTAAAACTCCAACTTAGTTTTCTCCTTCACAATTTCAAAGAATTCCATTGAAAAGCTCCCAAACTCTATTTTCCAGCTTTTTTGCACCAGTGTTCTTTATCCGGTAAGTCCCCTCGTCACCCCTCTCCTCCTTCTGTGTTTATTCTCGTAATTCTCCCGCTAAAACTCCATTGTTGTAATTCTTAAGTTTGGGTGATCCTTGTAGAAATATGTTCTATTGGGGCTGCATGTTCGTGAGTTCGTGCAACTCACTTCCGTGGCGTGTTTCTCTTGTTCGGGATAAGCTTCCGCCTTTTAAATTTGAGCTTTCCTGTTTTTGACTCCTTAAGTTAGTAGCACTTTGGGGCTATTTTGGGACCCGAATCAAGCTTCGTTCGCACCCAAACTTTGGGTACGGGTTTCTTGACCTACCGCAAGCATAATTGTGGTTTTTTTTAAGTTTCAATGCGCGGGCTCTAAGAGTCATTTTTTCGACCCGATTTCAGGCCCGATTTTTTTGTATAGCAATATGGGTGTTGTTCTTCTCGTCTTGACACCTAGATTATGTTCTTGATAGCGTGGTAGCTTTTTTAGGCTGTTCTAAAGGGTAAGGCACATGAGTGATGGTTCATGCTTGCAGTTCAGCCCCGAGGTAGGTTACAGTTTACTTCCTAGACTAAGTGTAGTTAGATTTTATATATTTATTTAATACTGGAATGTTAGGTTGGATTTTAGATAGGTTTATGCTTAAATCCTATTTACCGCTTATAATTGGCCATTTCGGATTATACTGTAGAATTATCATATTTATCCTTAGCATAGGAGTTTGTAGTATCGTTGTGGCTACCTTAGAATCCCTAGTTTGCTTCAAGGAGGTTTTAGAGGTAGAGTAGAGAACCTTGGTGAATTTCTGCATTATTTCCCTGTTTTATTCACTTTGTTCTACTGTTGTGTGTAACTATGGGCCCGAGGCCATAGCTTGGATTTGGACGGAGTTCCAGGTCAATTCTCTTGGTTTAAAGGGTATGTTTTGCCCTGTTTTTGCCTTGTTGTGATTGATTCTTTCCCTGGTTGGTTATTTCATGTTCATATTGTATCGCACATTATGGATATAGAAGGAAAGCATTTTCAAAGGTTTTTGGGATTTAAAATAAAGTTTACTATGGTTGCGGTGTACTTGGGATTTTGATTGATTGTATTGGACTTTACTATGGGTTTTGGAAGGAAAATGGGAAAAATACTGTAATGACTCTTCCGGTCATTTCCACGTATACATTTTTCTTGTACCGTTAGAGCTTGATTGTAGTGGCCCCAAGTCATTTAAGGCTTGTCGGGACCGGTATTTTGGTGTCGGGTCCATTTGTTTGGTCGTATGATAAGTTTTGAAGTCAAGCAAGTCGGAAAAAGTTATCGCAAGTTCTTTAATAAATTTTCTGAACTTTGGGTAAAATGTCTCAGAGCTTTTCTCTCAATATATAAAGAGTTAGAAGTCCACAAAAAATACCAAATCGAAGGTCTATGAGTCTAGTTTCCAACGCACAAAACCTCACGTCCAACTGATCTCGGGGTAAAAAGTTATGACTGTTTTACCGCGGACTGTATGGCAGAAACCTGGTCGCGAACTGGGTCGCGAACCGGGTCGGGTCAAAATCAATTTAAGGCCTCAACTTCACGTTTTAAAACGCCATTTCAGTTGTGAAACAGTGAGAAAACATAAGGGAGGATTCCAAGAGAGTTCTTGAGTATCAAAATCGTGTGATGGTGAATTGCGAACCTAAATTTAAGAATTTTATTGGCATCGCGCGTATATTTGAAAATATTTTATTTTAAAGTTATATTTTTTATTACCTTTTTAAAGTATTTTAAAGGTCTATGAAAAAATACTTTTATTATGATATAATTGTGTATGTACTTATTTTATAAGGTTTTTAAACATTGTAATATTTTAACAAAGATAGTAAACTTAGTTATATTAAAAATTATTATTATGATATAGTAGGTTTTGTTTGAAATAATTTTTACTTCATTATGATATATTCAAAAATCTATATTTATTTTACCACGAATTTATGCAATATCTGAATACCTACGTGTTATGGACTCCATCCAAATGAATGGATAAGATTGAGGTGGTGTTGAACCACAAAAATTCCACGTGGAAGCATGGCAAGGGGAGTAGCAGCTATTGTCATTTTATTTTTGGTGGCCACCACCTCCTTTCACTTTATCATTAAATTTCTAAATGGGATGGTCATCTTTAGTTAATATATTTTTGGGGTTAAGTATAAATAAGTAGGATTGTTAGATATATGCAGCTGGTGGGAAACAGACCCTATAACTTATTACTCTTCCTTTTTACTCAATACTCTATGAAGGAAAATCACTTCTTCAAATCGTTTTAACATTAGTATGTGTGTACACGGGTTCCAAGTTACAACCACAATTTTTTTTATAGCTGCTATATACGGTTATATGTCACGCTAAGAGGACATTTTGTGAAAAGAAAATTGAGTATCAACGTCAACTTATTCAAGCCCAAATTCGAGTTTGATTTCATTTCAGAGCTTCTCGGACATCGTCATTCTAGTAGCTTGTCATCGGATGACAGGTAGGTTACAGTTTATTTTCCCTAGACTCCGCATATATAGGATAAAATTGTATTAATGGGCATCCTTGGGTTGGTTTATTAGGTTGGTACCACAGACCTCGACCGCTTTATTCATGTACGCCTACTTTTGTTCCTCCGTTGCTTGTAGTACTTGCCGATATATTTTATTTACCCTTGTGGTCCTGTGAGAACTTGTTGACTCTGGAACATAGAAGGTAGGATTTTGGGAATGTCTGCGAGTCCCGGGCATAAAATTATCCTTCTAGGCTGGTTATGCTTGTTGAGTAGCTATGGGCCTGTGCAGGGTCGATAGGTTGATTGTGAGCTTCTGGACAGCTATTGTGTTTGATCATACCATTTCCATGCATTTAAAGAGGTTTTATCCATGTTTTACTACGGTTTGGCTTCGGGCCTACTGGCACTATTTTCTAAACCTTGCATGGCCCCGGGGGCCTGTTTTTGATGGAAATGATTTGGAAATGGTTTGATTTAACTTGTGAATATTCCTGGGTAAAAGAAAGCAAAATTATGTTTTAAATCACCAGTTTTACGATTAACGCTAGACTCTAAAGGGACGGGGTGCTAGTTTAGTTTTCTTGCTACTTGAGATGATTTTAGCCTCGATCGGACCGAGCACCTGAGATGACTTTCTACTGTTTAGACCCGGTTATGCCCGGGCACCCTTGGAGGGGTTTTTGAGATATTTTCCTACTAGTCCTGGATAGGGTCTGGGCATGCATATTAGAGAGTGGGTCTCTATCTTGAACCCGGACTTGCTTTCGGATGACATGTTTTGATACTGAGGTTTAGTATGGGGTCAGGGACCTCCATGGACCTTGCCATCCGTGCCTGGGGCTGCGGGCTGCATGTGCCGGAGGAAGGGTATACGGTGGAGTAGAGGTATACAGGCAGTGTCCTTCCATGGAACCTACCTGCTGGGTCGGATCGGCACCGGAGGAGGTACATACAGAGATACCATTTCACTTGAGATCTTCATGCATCATATCATTCATTGTTTGAGGCTCCACCCTTGTTTGTTGTTTGTTGATTGTACGCTCCGGTAGTATGGGATGCCGAGGGTTTGTTTTCACTTGTTTGTGTTCCTCGGTTGTATGGGCGGCCGGGGGACTGTAGGTAGACTCTTGCTATTTACTTGTAGAATTGTTCCCTGTTACGGTTAATTATGAAATTAGTTACTGCTAGACTGTTAGTTGCTGGATTTGAGATTGATATGATTAGTTGGGCTTGATTCATGTCTCTAAGCATGCCTATCATT
Organism: Jaltomata sinuosa; assembly: GCA_003996215.1. Classification (NCBI taxonomy): domain Eukaryota; kingdom Viridiplantae; phylum Streptophyta; class Magnoliopsida; order Solanales; family Solanaceae; genus Jaltomata; species Jaltomata sinuosa. Next base: position 270,486 of record QJPP01001336.1, on the reverse strand, counting down.
ACTCTTTCTCTCTTCTTCTTACATTTGAGGTTACCGGTATACCGTCCATTTCGTAAACTTATTATGTATACAGTGTTATTGCAAGGACCCCAGGTGCGTTATTTCTTATTTTTACATGTGCCTATGGTGTGTATATTCTGCTTACTGGCCTCACATGTGGTTCTGTTGATTTCCCTCTCGGCGAGATCCTATGTACCTTTCGTTGATTTATGTGATTGCTTGCTTCTATTTTGTCTGTTACTACGCTTTTATCTTATATGTGCCCAGTCGGCCTATGATACCTACTGGGTACCTTATGCTTCGCATTTGGGGCTCACCCTACCCCCCTGCATCTTTGGGTGCAGATCCTAGCATGGGCCATTGCCGTTAGATCGCTGTGATTCATGCTTGGAGATCTATTGGGGACTACTTCAGACTGAGGGTGAGCTCTTGGCGATCGGAGCTTAGCTTTAGTTTATCTTTTGCTTCATGTACTCTATTACCATTCAGAGACATCTGTATATATTGTTTTGGATCGTTTGCACTCCATGTATGTAGTTTTGGCTCTATGCTATGATACCAGGTCTTGGGTTTGGTTTAGTTTCTGCATATGTACATATATATTCCTGTTATCTATTCTCTTCATCTTGTTCCCTTACTTTTTCTTATTAAACTAATCTTCCGTTTAGTTGTTAGATAGTAGCCCATTACTAACTGTCCTGGGCTATGAGAATTGGTTCGCCTACTGGGGGGGTTGTAGATGCCATCATGACCGAGAAATCGGGTCGTGACAAGTTGGTATCAGAGCTCTAGGTTCACTAGTGTCATCGGTATAGGAGCCAATGCCTAGTAGAGTCCTGTGAATCGGGGAGGAGACGTCTGTACTCAATCTTCGGGAGTCTACAATGACATTTTAGGAAATTTGACTCATTCATTGCTTCTGTGTCGTGCGTGGAACCCTTGAAATTTCTAGAAATCTCATTTGTTCTACTTCATTCTTCCGCAGATGGTTCGTACGAGATCATCGGCATCACGCGGAGATGAGCCTCTCACTCCAGCTAAGGGTCGAGGACGCCCTCGAGCAGTGGCACCTGCTAGAGCTGCTAGAGTGGAGATAGAGCCCGAGCAGCATGTGGATCAGGGGGCAGCCCAGGTACCACTAGCTCCAGTACCAACTCCAGCACCAGCTCCAGTACCAGCTCCAGTGCCCACTTCTGTGCCATCTCCAGCCGCAGCTCAGTCTCCAGATATTCGGGGATTACTATTACAGCTTTTGGGTATGATTGGAGAGCGGCCTTCTGAGGTAGCACAGACATCCGCTCAGGGGGCAGCCCTGGGTGCACAGAGTTCAGGAGCGCAGCCTGCTACTACGGCTCCCCGTGCGGAGGTCATTTCGGTTCCATCAGTTGCACAGCCTCTTGCTCCTCGCCCAGCTATGACAGAGTCAGAGCAGAAGGCGTTGGGTAGGTTTTTGAGGTTAGCACCTCCGAGGTTTACTGGTACTTCTGGACAGGATCCACATGACTTTATTACTACATGTGAGGAGATGTTGCATCATTTGGGTTTGTTGGAGACTCACGGGGTTGGTTATACTACCTATCAGTTAGAGGGCCCAGTGAAGTTATGGTGTAGGGCTTATGTTGCTTGTACACCACCATCGTCACCTCCTTTGACCTGGTCTGAGTTCTATGAGGCCTTTATGGCCAAGTTCCTACCTCAGAGTGATCGTGAGCATCGCAGGGAGCAGTTTACTCACCTTATGCAGGGGTCTACGACTGTCTCAGAGTATGAGACCCGTTTTCATCAGCTAGCGCCGTTCGGAGCTATGATCATTCCTACCGAGGCAGATAGGATTCACAGATTTGTATGGGGTTTGAGGCCAGAGATCAGGCAGCCAGCTGAGATATTGATTACCGGTGGTCGATCATTTCAGGCTATCATAGACTATGCCCGTACTATGGAGGACTTACAGCGACATGATCAGGGGTCCAGAGATAAGAGGCCTCGACATCAGTGTGTCTATAGTGGCTCCAGATATGGTGGTATAGGTCCTGGCCAGTGGAGCCGGAGTTATCAGCCACAGCAGCACCAGGGTCAGTCCAGCCGACCGGTTCAGGCTTTCCTTCAGACTTTCGATAGTACCCAGTTCGAGCAGGGTCGGAGCAGCAATCAGGGCTATGGCGGCCAGTCTTTGAGGGGTACAGTTTCTGGGGCATCAAGCCGTGGTGGTTATACGGGATCTGCTGGTTCATCTCGACTGAGTAGGCCGCCAGGGGCTTGTTTTACTTGTGGTGTGATTGGTCATTTTGCTAGAGATTGCCCTCAGTAGGGTACAGTTCAGTTGGCTGAGACTTTACGAGCAGTTCAGCCCCCGGCTAGAGGGGTGGTCGTCAGAGTAGAGGTGGTGCTCCGCACTGCAGAGCAAGTAGTAGGGATGGCGGTCGGGCAGGTGGAGGTCGTCGTCAGTTTTACGCGGTCCCTAGGAGACTAGAGGCAGAGGCCTCAGATGCTGTGATTACAGGTACGATTTTTGTGTGCCATCAGTCTGCTATGGCTTTATTTGATCCTGGATCCACTTGTTCATATGTATCTGCCTACTTTGTGCCTTGTTTTGGGTTGGCTAGTGAGCCATTATCTGTTTCTGTTTCTCTTTCAACCCCAGTAGGAGATTCTTTAGTAGTGGATCGGATTGTGAGATCTTGTATGCTATCTATTGGTGATTTAGAGACTTGGGGTGATTTGATGATTCTTGATATGCTAGATTTTGATGTGATACTGGGCATGGACTGGTTATCCCCTCACCGTGCGGTTTTGGATTGTTATGCCAAGACCATTACCATAGTTGTGCCCCGTGTATCCCTGGTTGTGTGGCAGCATTTTGTTAGCCATGCAACGTCTGGGATCATCTCTTATCTTCGAGCTAGGAAGTTGATTTCCCATGGGTGTTTAGCTTATCTAGCATATGTACGAGATGCTAGTGCTGACCCTACGTCTTCTAAGTCTGTTCCTATGATTAGAAACTTCCTTGATGTGTTTCCTACCGACCTGCCAGGCCTTCCGCCTGAGAGAGATATTGATTTTGCTATTGAGTTAGAGCCGGGCACCAGGCCCATTTCTATTTCTCCTTACCGTATGGCTCCGGCTGAGTTGAGGGAGCTTAAGGAGCAACTCCAGGATTTTTTAGCTAAGGGGTTTATTAGACCGAGTGTGTCACCTTGGGGTGCTCCTGTTCTCTTCGTGAAGAAGAAGGATGGGTCGATGCGCATGTGTATTGATTATCGATAGTTGAATAGGGTGACAGTGAAGAATAGGTATCCGATGCCGAGGATTGATAACTTATTTGACCAGCTTCAGGGTTCAGTCATGTTTTCTAAGATTGATTTGAGGTCCGGCTACCATCAGTTGAGGATTAGGGCGGAGGACATCCCTAGGACAGCATTCAGGACACGTTATAGCCATTATGAGTTCCTGGTGATGTCTTTTGGGTTGACTAATGCCCCCGCAGCCTTTATGAACTTGATGCACAGGGTTCTTGGCCCGTATTTGGACTCATTTGTGATAGTTTTTATAGACGACATCTTGATATACTCGCGTAGTAGAGATGAGCATGAGCATCACTTGAGGGTTATACTCCAGACTTTGAGAGATCATCGACTTTATGCCAAGTTCTCAAAGTGCGAGTTTTGGCTTGAGTCAGTTGCATTCCTAGGGAACGTGGTGTCTAAGGATGGGATTAGGGTTGACCCGGGAAAGATTTTTGCGGTTTGTGATTGGCCTAGACTTACTACTGCTACTAAGGTCCGCAGCTTTATTGGGTTAGCAGGTTACTACAGATGGTTCGTTGAGGGATTTTCTTCCATAGCAGCACCCTTGACTATGCTGACTAGGAAGTATGTCCCATTTCAGTGGTCGGATAAGTGTGAGGATAGCTTCCAGAGGCTTAAGGCCTTATTGACTTCAGCTCCAGTTTTGACTTTGCCAGTTGAGGGTCAGAGCTTCTCCGTGTACTGTGATGCTTCTGGGGTTGGTCTTGGTTGTGTGTTGATGCAGCAGGGTCGAGTAATAGCATATGCGTTGAGACAGTTGAAGGTTCACGAGCGCAACTACCCTACTCATGACTTAGAGTTGGCAGCGGTAGTTTTCGCGCTCAAGATCTGGAGGCATTACCTATATGGAGTTCACTATGAGATCTTCACCGATCACCGTAGTCTTCAGTATATCACGAGTCAGCGAGAGTTGAACTCGAGACAGAGGAGATGGGTCGAGTTACTGAAGGACTATGACTTCACTATTCTGTATCATCCGGGAAAGGCAAACGTGGTAGTGGATGCCTTGAGCCGGAAGGCAGTGAGTATGGATAGCCTAGCTTCTCTTTAAGTTTCAGAGCGACCGTTGGCCTTGGACATCCAGTCCTTGGCTAACCGTTTGGTTAGTCTTGACTTGTCAGATCCGAGCAGAGTTCTCGCCAGTGTTGAGGTTCGTTCTACTTTGATTGATCAGATTTAGAGCCGTCAGTTTGAGGATCAGCAGTTGTATGACCTTCGTGATCGGGTTGTTCAAAGTGAGACCAGTCGGGCTACTCTAGATTCAGATGGGGTTCTGAGGTTTGATAGTCGCCTTTGTGTTCCGAGGATTAGTGATTTGATTCAGTTGATACTTCATGAGGCACATTGTACTAGATACTCCATTCACCCTGGCACAACAAAGATGTATAGAGATTTGAGACAGCTTTAATGGTGGAGTGGTATGAAGCGGGATATAGCGGAGTTTGTATCTTGGTTCTTGAACTGTCAGCAGGTTAAGTTTGAGCACATGAGACCTGGTGGTTTGATGCAGCGACTTCCCATTCCTTAGTGGAAGTGGGAAGGGATTACTATGGACTTCGTTGTAGGTTTGCCTCGTACTTCTCATAGGTTTGATTCCATATGGGTGATTGTTGATAGGCTGACTAAGTCAGCACATTTCTTGCCGGTTCAGCCTTCTTATGGTGCAGAGAGGTTAGCTCAGATCTACCTTCGTGAGATTGTTCGGCTGCATGGGGTCCAAGCTTCTATCATTTCAGACCACGGCACTCAGTTCACATCTCAGTTTTGGAGGGCTATTCAGCGAGATTTGGGTACAGAGGTTCATCTTAGTACCGCTTTCCACCCTCAGACATATGGCCAGTCCGAGAGGACCATTCAGATTCTGGAGGACATGCTTCGGGCCTGTGTTCTTGACTTTGGAGGTTCTTGGGATCAGTTTGTTCCCTTGACAGAGTTTGCTTATAATAACAGCTTCCATTCGAGTATCGGCATGGCACCTTTTGAGGATTTGTATGGCAGGCATTGCAGATCACCGATAGGTTGGTTTGATGGTTTTAGTTCTAGGCCACAGAGCACAAATTTGCTTCGAGATTCCTTAGATCAGGTTCGAGCGATTCAGGACAGACTTCGGCAGCTCAGAGCAGGCAGAAGAGTTATGCTGATCGTAGGCTTCGTGCCTTGGAGTTTAGTGTCGGTGGCTTGGTGTTTCTCTGTGTATCACCCATGAAGGGCGTGATGAGATTTGGTAGGCGGGGGAAGCTTAGCCCCAGGTACATTGGGCCGTTTGAGATTCTTCAGAGGGTTGGTAGCATTGCCTATCAGCTAGCCTTGCCTCCGATGTTTTCAGCTATACATCATGTATTTCATGTTTCGATGTTGCGTCGGTACGTCCTAGATGAGTCTCATGTGTTGCAGTGGGATTCAGTTCAGTTGGGTGAGGGTTTAGCCTTTGTTGAGGAGCCGGCAGCTATTTTGGCCAGAGATGTCAGGAGATTGAGGTCTCGAGAGATCCCGGTTGCTAAGCTTCAGTGGAGGCACCGTCCAGTTGAGGAGGCTACCTGGGAGACCGAGAGAGATATGTCGGCTCAGTATCCGCAGTTGTTTGAGCCTTCAGGTACCCCCTTGACCTTGACTTTCGAGGACGAAAGTCCTTTTTAGTAGTGGATGATGTAATGACTCTTCCGGTCATTTCCACGTATACATTTTCCTTGTACCGTTAGAGCTTGATTGTAGTGGCCCCAAGTCATTTAAGGCTTGTCGGGACCGGTATTTTGGTGTCGGGTCCATTTTTTTGGTCGTATGATAAGTTTTGAAGTCAAGCAAGTCGGAAAAAGTTATCGCAAGTTCTTTAATAAATTTTCTGAACTTTGGGTAAAATGTCTCAGAGCTTTTCTCTCAATATATAAAGAGTTAGAAGTCCACAAAAAATACCAAATCGAAGGTCTACGAGTCTAGTTTCCAACGCACAAAACCTCACGTCCAACTGATCTCGGAGTAAACAGTTATGATTGTTTTACCGCGGACTGTCTGGCAGAAACCGGGTTGCGAACCGGGTCGCGAACCGGGTCGGGTCAAAATCAATTTATGGCCTCAACTTCACGTTTTAAAATGCCATTTCAGTTCTGAAACAGTGATAAAACATAAGGGAGGATTCCAAGAGAGTTCTTGAGTATTAAAATCGTGCGATGGTGAATTGCGAACCTAAATTTAAGAATTTTATTGGCATCGCGCGTATATTTGAAAATATTTTATTTTAAAGTTATATTTTTTATTACCTTTTTAAAGTATTTTAAAGGTCTATGAAAAAATACTTTTATTATGATATAATTGTGTATGTACTTATTTTATAAGGTTTTTACACATTGTAATATTTTAACGGAGATAGTAAACTTAGTTATATTAAAAATTATTATTATGATATAGTAGGTTTTGTTTGAAATAATTTTCTCTTCATTATGATATATTGAAAAATCTATATTTATTTTACCACGAATTTATGCAATATCTGAATACCTACGTGTTATGGACTCCATCCAAATGAATGGATAAGATTGAGGTGGTGTTGAACGACAAAAATTCCACGTGGAAGCATGGCAAGGGGAGTAGCAGCTATTGTCATTTTATTTTTGGTGGCCACCACCTCCTTTCACTTTATCATTAAATTTCTAAATGGGATGGTCATCTTTAGTTAATATATTTTTGGGGTTAAGTATAAATAAGTAGGATTGTTAGATATATGCAGCTGGGGGGAAACAGACCCTATAACTTATTACTCTTCCTTTTTACTCAATACTCTATGAAGGAAAATCACTTCTTCAAATCGTTTTAACATTAGTATGTGTGTACACGGGTTCCAAGTTACAACCACAATTTTTTTTATAGCTGCTATATACGGTTATATGTCACGCTAAGAGGACATTTTGTGAAAAGAAAATTGAGTATCAACGTTAACTTATTCAAGCCCAAATTCGGGTTTGATTTCATTTCAGAGCTTCTCGGACATCGTCATTTTAGTAGCTTTTCATCGGATGACAGGTAGGTTACGGTTTATTTTCCCTAAACTCCGCATATATAGGATAAAATTGTATTAATGGGCATCCTTGGGTTGGTTTATTAGGTTGGTACCACAGACCTCGACCGCTTTATTCATGTCCACCTATTTTTGTTCCTCCGTTGCTTGTAGTACTTGCCGATATATTTTATTTACCCTTGTGGTTCTGTGAGGCCTTGTTGACTCTGAAACATAAAAGGTGGGATTTTGGGAATGTCTGCGAGTCCCGGGCATAGAATTATCCTTCTAGGCTGGTTATGCTTGCTGAGTAGCTATGGGCATGTGCAGGGTTGATAGGTTGATTGTGAGATGCTGGACAGCTATTGTGTTTGATCATACCATTTCCATGCATTTAAAGAGGTTTTATCCATGTTTTACTACGGTTTGGCTTCGGGCCTACTGGCACTATTTTCTAAACCTTGCATGGCCCCGGGGGCCTGTTTTTGATGGAAATGATTTGGAAATGGTTTAATTTAACTTGTGAATATTCCTGGGTAAAAGAAAGCAAAATTATATTTTAAATCACCATTTTTACGATTAATGATAGACTCGGCAGGGCCGGGGTGCTAGTTGAGTTTTCTTGCTACTTGAGATGATTTTAGCCTCGGTCGGACCGAGCACCTGAGATGACTTTCTACTGTTTAGACCCGGTTATGCCCGGGCACCCTTGGAGGGGTTTTTGAGATATTTTCCTACTATAGTCCTGGACAGGGTCTGGGCATGCATAGTAGAGAGTGGGTCTCTATCTTGAACCCGGACTTGCTTTCGGATGACATGTTTTGATACTGAGGTTTAGTATGGGGTAAGGGACCTCCATGGACCTTGACATCCGGGCCTGGGGCTGAGGGCTGCGTGTGCCGGGGGAAGGGTATACGGGCAGTGTCCTTCCATGGAACCTACCTTCTGGGCCGGATCGGCATCGGAGGAGGTACATACAGAGATACCATTTCACTTGAGATCTTCATGCATCATATCATTCATTATTTGAGGCTCCACCCGTTTGTTGTTTTTTGATTGTACGCTCCGGTAGTATGGGATGCCGGAGGGTTTGTTTTCACTTGTTTGTATTCCTCGTTTGTATGGGCGGCCGGGGGACTGTAGGTAGACTCTTGCTATTTACTTGTATAATTATTCCCTGTTACGGTTAATTATGAAATTGGTTACTGCTAGACTGTTAGTTTCTGGATTTGAGATTGATATGATTAGTTGGGCTTGATTCATGTCTCTAAGCATGCCTATCATTACTCTTTCTCTCTTCTTCTTACACTTGATGTTACCGGTATACCGTCCATTTGGTAAACTTATTATGTATAACACTGTTATTGCAAGGACCCCAGGTGCGTTATTTCTTACTTTCACCTGTGCCTATGGTGTGTATATTCTGCTTACTGACCTCACATGTGGTTCTGTTGATTTCCCTCTGGGCTAGTTCCTGTGTACCTTTTGTTGATTTCTGTGACTGCTTGCTTCTATTTTGTCTGTTACTCGCTTTATCTTATATGTGCCCAGTCGGCCTATGATATCTACTGGGTACGTTATGCTTCGCATTTGGTGCTCACCCTACCCCCTGCATCTTTGGGTGCAGATCCTAGCGTGGGCCATTGCCGTTAGATCGCTGTGATTCGTGCTTGGAGATCTGTTGGGGACTACTTCAGACTGAGGGTGAGCTCTTGGCGATCGGGGAGCTTAGCTTTAGTTTATCTTTTGCTTTCATGTACTCTATTACCATTCAGAGACATCTGTATATATTGTTTTGGATCGTTTGCACTCCATGTATGTAGTTTTGGCTCTATACTATGATACCAGGTCTTGGGGTTTGGTTTAGTTTCCGCATATGTATATATATATATTCCTGTTATCTATTCTCTTCATCTTGTTCCCTTAATTTTGCTTATTAAACTATTCTTCCATTTAGTTGTTAGATAGTTGCCCATTACTAACTGTCCTGGGCTACGGGAATTGGTTCTCCTACTGGGGGGGTTGTAGGTGCCATCATGACCGAGAAATCGAGTCATGACAAATACTATTTTATGCATTACTTATAGTTCGATGCGGTATTTCGGACCCCCGATGCATTATTTTGGGACTTTTACCTTCCATTCATCTACACATATATATGCATAATACGATGCGGTATTTCGGGCGCCCGATGCGGTATTCTGGGTTTATATTATTATGCATTCATACATCATATCAATTCATGGCATTGCATTGATTGGTGCTTTTGGATTATTGTTGTTTTGGGATTGGCTCCTGTCGTGGTTCACCTGTTACTGGTTTATTACTTTCGATTTTGGCTTTATAACTAGATTTAGGTGGATCCCTGTATTTACTACTTTTCTGTATCTTATTATCTATATATTATACTTCTTCGCTCTATCGGCCTATGATGCCTACTGGGTACCCGTTATTTTGGTACTCATACTACACTCTGTATCTTTTTCTGATGCAGCACCTAGTTCGAGCCATCCTCATTAAACTTCCTGTCGTTCGAGGCCTGTTGCAGTTCGGATCGCGGTGAGCTCCCGACGCTTTTGGAGACTCTACATGCTTTCCATCTTGTATATTCTGTCGATATTTTGTATTTTGGATAGACAGAGTCTGTTGTATAGCTACTCCTTGCTTAGTCACTCTTGTACTAGTGACGCCAGGTTCGGGTTGGTTCTCGCGTTGTTTTGTCTATTCGGTCACTTTAGGGCCATCTTTTGTATATTTTGTACGTTGGTATATATACATGTTATTGGCCCTGTCTTTTCATTATATCTTCTGCATTTCCTTAGTTTAATTATTATTACTGTCTTTCTCAAATTGTTGAGTTTCGGCTTGTCTACCGGAGGGGTTATGTAGACGCCATCATGGCCTGGTTTCGGGTCGTGACAGTTCATAAAGTAAAAGTACAAGAAAGAAAAGTTAAAGAACAAAGAACCCTAGTTTGAGCTCCTTAATGTCTCCTTTGCTCTCGAATTCGTGTCATCTTCCAAAGATGTCTGTAAATGTGGATAAGTACTCATTATATAGTGTTTTAGGTCGTCCATAGGCTTTTCCATAAGAATCATATGCATTTACAACTTTTCCCCCAACTTAAACCAAGTTAAAACCCGACGGGAACAACCAGTGTGACACCCTGGCCATCGCAGAGCCTAAGCTCCGTGTCACGCTGCCTATAGCAGAGTCTAAGCTCCATGTCACACCCAAAACGCGGCCATCTACTGGAATTTGGTAGCTTCAATGTCTCTCCACCTCCATGCCACGCCCATAAAATGGAGCTTAGCCTCTGTGGCACGGGGTGTTTCTTGGTGTTCCATTTTCACGTCCAACGCAATCTTTCTACCTTGTTTTGTGTCCCAATGAGTTGTAGCATGTTTTTAGGCTTCAATTTGCTTCCATAGCTCTTCCAAAAGTCTCCTACAACAACTTGTGACACACATTAGTCTATATAACAACATAGAGTTCATCAAAGTACACAAGAATAGGTATAGCTCAAGCTAGCTACACTAGTTTTCTATTCTAAACTCTATGTAACGTTTCGTTGGAAAAACCAACGCAAACATCATATTGACTTTCTCTCGATTGATCATTTTGATTCATTACTTGCTTTAATTTCACCCTAAACACTATAACCAAGCACGTTAGCCATAAAGTACACCCCTTACACACTATAGACCTCAATAGTACATCAAGTTATCCTCAAAACTAGGCCAGACGCTCATAGATAATGACACTTAGGTGTGTAAATACGCCTAAGATCACCACCCCACACTTAAAGCCTTGTTCGTCCTCGAACAAATCTCAACACTAACCACACTTAAGGAAGACTCGAACATTACACTAAGATGCTCAAGCTAGAAGTACAACGACCACATGAATAGCAAGTTCTACATTCGGTAGGCCATATTACAACTAGAATCACATGAATACTATTCCAAGACTTCCTAGCCTCCAGAATTGACTCTACTCAGTTGGCAAACTCATGCACATTACTCAACAAATAGATCATATAAGTCACCTATCTATCATCAAACAAGCGTCCTCACCACAAGAGATTTACTGATATTTACTCACACATATCCCAAGAATAAGTGTAAGGATCAATTTCCTCTCACTCTCACAAAGAATTCACATGTCACATATGATGAACCATAAGCTTGCCCGTAGTGTAGTACTCCGCTAATATCAGAATTTCAAAGCTCAAGATCAAGTAGGAATTTAGGGGTTGTAACATAGGCTAAGGGACGGGTAGAAACTATTTGGTCAAGAATAGTGACCACTTTAATACATCACACTTTACATTGAACTCATCTCCAATCAACCTATTATTACACCAATATTATCTTCCCAACTCTCTTTGTTTTGCCCCATCTTTTCAAGTCAGTTTACACCTCTTTAGTAGAGAGTATTTGCTATCAACACGTGTATTTTTTTTTCATTACTCCCTACCAACAACCTATAAATATTTTCAACACATCCCAAGCTATTACATTGGGGCTTCACTTCACTTCTCCTTCCTCAACCTTACACTCCTTAACATCTTAATTTTTTAGCTAAAGCGCTTCGGAGTTTTGGATCAAATTGCGGGCAATTGAACAAAACAGAAAAGCTATAAATGAAGCTGCCAAAGAATAGGCTAAAGGCTCAATGGGGATAGTTAAGGTCATGCACAAGGGGTAGATAAAGAGGGTATAAAACATGGTTATCAAAGAAATGCCTATATCATCTCCTAAACTCAACATTATTTATTTCACTTTGCAAACACACGGGGCAAGTTCTAGACACCAAAATACAACATGGAATAACAAGACCTCACTCACACTTTGCACATGTTCAAATCAAAAAAGCTACATATAGACTCTCGACCAAGCAATTGCATGAATTCTCATTTAAGCCAACATCACACAAGAGTCACATAAAAGAGCTTTAGGTGTCTCACAGTAGTCATTCAATCATTCAAATCATGCCATAGAATTCAACACCAACTTGCAACAAGTAATCATGTGTAGCACCTAGCAAGAGCATCTCAAATAAAAAAATTTAAATTTACTCCTAAAAATCAAAAAGGGATACTAGGTTCAAAGGGCTCCCTCTCAGAAAAGAACCGAAAAGAAAAACCGAGGGGTGGGTGAAGTGCGCTTCTACTAAACAAACCAAAAACAAAACAAAACAAACAAAGATAAAATCTTTTTGTAATTTTTTTCAATTTAATCAAAAACTTGCAAATAAATAAAAATAGAAATCCTATAGCGCACTTCACCCTAAGCAAATTTGGAAGATTTCCACCCCACACTTAAAATCATACTTTGTCCCTAAAGTATAAATTAAATGTAAAGTTAGAAATACTACCTGAGGCCTCTAGGCCTAGCTAGTAGCATCAAGTTCATTAAAGGGGTCAGAAGGACCCCACACTTAGTGTTTTCCATGCTCCTTACCTTAGATCTCGGGTACTCAGACTTCCCCTCAACCTGTTGACACAACACAAAAACAACACCAAAAGTGACACTAAAGAAAAGGACAAAGAATAAAAATCTTACCTTGACTTGAGTTGCCTCCCAAACAGCGCCTGATTTACCATCACGACATGACTCAGATCACAACTTTTAGTCCCATTCTCTCATTCTCTTCCTCCTACTCGGGGCCCATCTTTTTCTTCTTTTCTAACCTCTCGGGTGCTTACGCTCAAGGTCTGGGGCATTCCTCACACCTACATTCTTAGAATTTCATTCAGGTCCTTCAAGTTCAGGCTCTTTTGGAAATTTGGACAACTCAATGAGAGAGTCTAAAGAGGTAATTAGAGGTACGCTCTTCTCTACCCCACACTCATCCACTTCCATAGTTGTGATCATGCATAGATCTTTGTAGTGTGAGGGTGTGTTGAGTGTTGTGTACATTCTGAAGACCACCTCTTCATTATTCAGTCTTATCTTGAGTGTGCCCTCTCTCACATCAATCAGTGCTCCATCGGTCGCCAAAAATGATGTCCCAATATGATTGGTACTCTTTCATTTGCATCATAATCAAGAATAATAAAGTCAGCAGGAATAATGAACTTACCAACCTTGATTAGAACATCCTCAATGATTTCTTTGGGGACCACTCTGGTTCTTTTTGCCATTTTTAGCACAACTGAGGAAGGCCTCGGCTTCCCCAACCCAAGAGTCTTAAATAATGAAAGGGGCATCATAATGGTGCTCGCCCCTAAGTCACTTAAGGCTTGAACAATATCACTTTCACCAATTTATATGGGTAGGGTGAAACTCCCAGGATCCTTGAGATTTTTGGGCATTTTGCTCATCACCACTGAATTTCACTCTTCGGTAAGCACCACAGTCTCAATATATGCAAGCCTTCTCTTGTTTGCCACCACATCCTTCAAGTACTTAGCATACTTAGGCATTCCCTGTAAAACATCTAACAAAGGGAGGTTAATGTCATGTCATCTGAATGTTTTAAAGAACTTCTTAAAGCACACAACCTTTTTGTCTTTCTTAAGATTTTAAGGGAATGGTGGTGGTGGTATGTTGTGAGGTTGCTCAATCGGCTTCTCATTAGGGTACTCAGACTTCCCCTTTTTGCGAGCTTCTTTCAACTCGGCTTGTTTTTCTGTCTAGTTGGAAGTGATCAATTCTTCTTGCACCTCATGATTTTTCTTTGAGGGTGCATCTGTCAAATCTCTCCCACTCCGCAAGGTGATTTACATCACTTACTTTGGCTTTTCTGCATCACTAGGCAAACCCCCTTGAGGTCTTGTATTCTACTCCTGAGCTAGCTGTCCCATTTGAACTTCTAATGTCTTTGTGTCTAATTGCTAATTTTGTATGTCAGCAACCATCTTTTCTTGCTCAGCAGCAATCTGTTCTTGATTAGCCATGATCTTCTTAAACATTTCCTCAATATTATTAGCCTGAGTGTTGTTCTGCATACCTTACTGCAATTGAAACTGTTGTGGTTGAGCCTGATTAATTCCTCAAGAGTAGTTGGGTTGACTCTACCAATTTTGATTGTAGGCATTACCGTAGTTTAAATTGCCTTTTTGTAAATTGCCTATAAAGTTTATTGACTCTGAATTTGCTCCACAAAAGTCTGCCGAATAACCACTCAGACCACAAGTTACGCACCAAGTTTGAACCTGTTGCACTACATTAACCTGAGACTGAGGTTGAGCCGCACTCAACTTGTTAAACTGAGCCATAATTTGAGTCTTAAAACTGGCCAACTGTGCCGCTAATATTGTGAAACCATCTACCTCAATCATACCTGCAGGCTTCTTCACCATATTTTTGGACATGTCACCATTCCACTCTGGATTACCTTATGCTATGAGATTAAGTAGTGTGTACAAATCATCATAAGTCTTCTCCAACGCTTGACCACCTACCGCTGAATCTAGCAAAATCTTTGTATTATGGTCAAGACTTTCTACAAAAGTGCAAGATAATACCTCATTCATCTGTTGGTGATGTGGGCAATCCCTAAGAAGAGACTTGAATCTCTCCCATACATGATAGAGATTCTCGTCTGGCTTCTGCTTGAAACTTAGAATCTCACTCCTCAACTTTGCAGTTTTTCCCGAAGGGAAGAATTGGATGAGGAACTTCTTTGCTAAATCATCCCAAGTAGTGATGGAATTTGAAGGTTCTGCCTTTAACCAATTCTTTGTTTCTCCCAATAGTGAGAATGGGAAAAGTGTGAGCCTCACATAGTCTGTGGAGACTCCTGAGGGGATAAAAGTGTCACTAATCTCCAGAAAATTATGTAGATGAACCTGTGGATCCTCATTTGACAAGCCTATAAACTGCCCGCTCGTGTGCAATAATTGCACCATATTCTATTTCAGTTCAAATCTGCCTCCTGCGGCTGGCTTCTGGATGTAGGAGGTCACATTAGTTGTGAGTGGGATTGACACTTCGTGCACTATCCTATGAGGTGGTGGTGGTTCCTTTGCCATGGCTTTAGGAATAGTCTCAACTGATTGAACTTGTCGGATTTGATTGAGAAGTGTTGTTTCTCTCAAAGCTTGGTGCAAGTGTTGCTCAAGTTTAGGATGTGGGTCAACCATCTCCCTCTCCTGTGCCAGCTTTATTAAAATTAGAACTTGTACCTGCAAATTCAAGAGCTAAAACCAAATTTTTAGCACTTATCAAATAAAATAGTAAAAACAAAAAGTAGACTGTTGCTAATTTTCAAGTCCCCGGCAATGGCACCAAAAACTTGTTGCATCCCAAGTGCACACGCAAGTTTACATTGTCATGCAGGTAATATAGTGGTTCTTGCGAGCCGAATATCGATCCCACAGGGACTTGGTGCTTAGCAAATAATCAAACCTAAGTATTACTATTTGAATTAAACAAGTGTGATTCGTAACTAAGAGTTTGAGCTTTGTTTTTATAAAATAAGTAGTAAAACTAACGATGATATGAAATTTGGATTGTAACTAATATATGGAGAGTTCCAGGGTTGAGGCATTCACTACATAATCATGCCTAACTCTGGTTTATAGTAAGTGTTGGTGTTTATCGTGATTGTTGACTTACAAGGTTGATATTATAACCCGAGAATGGTCATCCTCTAAGTCATCTACCCAAAGTAATCTTACAACTACATCATTGAGCAGGGATGTGAGTATTTACTTTGGATACATTCAAATATCTTCCCATTTTATTAACCAAGTGGGGAGTTTAGGTATATCTCTATCCTAACCGCAAATCATTCTTTACAATTGTTAACTAACAACAAAAGATATGATCCACACCTCCTGCGTTCTTCATTCCGTCTCTTAACTCCTATGGTCAATTCATTTTGAGACCTAGATGTATCCTAAAGTTCATGACGCTTTAGAATAGTTAAAACAAGAACGTAGGAATAGCCACAAGATATGATAAATGATTAAACTAACTATAAAACCACAATCAAGCAATCATGTTGTAGCCTAAACCCTAGAAAGAGGGTGTTTAGCCACTCATAGTCTCAGAAAGAATCACCATGTATGATTTCATAAAGTAAAACTACAAGAAAGAAACGTTAAAGAACAAAGAACCCTAGTTTGAGCTCCTTGATGTCTCCTTTGCTCTCCAATTCGTGTCTTTTTCAAAAGATATATGTAAATGTGGCTAATTAATCCTTATATAGTGTTTTAGGTCGTCCATAGGCTGTCCCATAAGAATTATATGCATTTATAACTTTGCCCCCAACTTAAACTAAGTTAAAACCTGACGGGAACAGCCAGCGTGACACCCTGGCCATCGCTGAGCCTAAGCTCTGTGTCATGCTGCCTATCGCAGAGTCTAAGATCTGTGTCACACCCAAAACGCGGCCATCTACTAGAATTTGGCAGATTCAAAGCTGCTCCACCTCCGTGCCATGCCCATAAAATAGAGCTTAGCCTCTGTGGCATGGGGGTGTTTCTTGGCGTCCCATTTTAACCTCCAACGCAATCTTTCTACCTTGTTTTGTATCCCAATGGCTTGTAGCATGTTTGTAGGCTTTAATTTACTTCTATTTCTCTTCAAAAAGTCTCCTACAATAACTCGTAACACACATTAGTCCATATAACAACATAGAGTTCATCAAAGTATACTAGAATTGGCATAGCTCAAGCTAGCAACACTAGATTTCTCTTCTAAACTCTAATTGATCATTTTGACTCATTACTTGCATTAATTGCACCCTAAACACTATAAACAAGTATGTTAGCCAGAAATTACAACCTTTACACACTATAGACCTCAATAGTAAATCAAGTTATCCTCAAAACTAGGCCAAACGCTCATAGATAATGACACTTAGGTGTGTAAATACGCCTAAGATCATTTAGCTTTCTATATTTATGTATTCTAGTTGTTCCAATTCTATACTTCTTATCTCACTTCCACTTATCTTGGTTCTTGTGTGTGCTTATTTAGTTAGTAGCCCATTACAAATCATTCTGGGCTACAAAAATTTGTTTGCCTACAGAGGGGTTGTAGGTGCCATCATGACCTAAAAAATTAGGTCGTGACAACTTGTTATCAGATCCTAGATTCACCGATGTCATTGATATAGGATCCAATGTCTATTAAAGTCCTGCAGATCAGGGTAGAGACGTTCGTACTCTATCTTCAAGAGGCTACAATGGCATTTTAGGATACATGGATCCTTTATTCCTTTCATATCATGCGTCTTATACTAGATGGTTTCTTGGAAATCTCATTTGTTTTAGTTCAGTCTTCCAGATATGGCTCGTACAAGATCTTCAACAACAAACGAGGGCGAGTCTTCAACACCAGCACACCCGGCTCCAATTAGGTCCAGGGTAGTCATAGAGGTAGAGGTCGAGGACATGTCCAAGCAGTGGCACCAGTCAGAGCTCTTGAGGCTAAGATTGAGCTCGAGTAAGTCCCAAATCAGTAGCCCATAGACCAAGGAGCAGCCCAGGTGCCACCAGGGCTAGTATCAACATTTGTATCCATACCAGCCCTAGCTCCTTCATCTGATATCTGAGGTTTGCTTCTGCATTTGTTGGGTATGGTTGAAGGTCTGCCTTCAGATATAGCACATACATCTTCTTAGAGGGCAACCCTGGGTGTTCAGAGTTCATGAGTGCATCCTGCTACTGTGGCTCCCCGTGTAGAGGTTATGTCAGCGCCTAAAGTTTCCCAGCCTCTTGCTCCTCACCCAGTTATGACAGAGTCAGAGCAGAAGGCTCTGGGCCTATTTCTAATATTATCTCTGTCGAGGTTCTCAGGTGCTCCCGAATAGGATACTTATGACTTAATTTCTACTTGCGGGTAGATGCTTTAAAATCTTGGTTAATTGGATACTCACAGGGTTGGTTATACTACTTATTAGCTAGAGGGTCCATCTATGCTTTGGTGGAGGGCCAAGCTATGCTTTGGTGGAGGGGCCAGGTAGCTTGTAGATCATCTCAGTCTCCTCAATTGACTGGGAGAGAGTTCTATGAGGCCTTTATAGCCGAGTTCTTACCTCAGAATAATCGTGAGCATTGTAGAGAGCACTTTACTAAATTGTTGCAGGGATCTATGTTCGTGGCTTAGTATGAGATCTGTTTCCACTACTAAGATCTATTCAGGGCTATGATCATTCCTACAGAACCAGACAAGGTTCATCAGTTTGTTTGGGGGTTACGGACCAAGCTTTGACATACCACAGAGATACTAGTTGTTAGTGGGTGACCATTTTAGGCTTTGGCATACCATATCCATACTATGGAGGATTTTCATCATCATGACCCAAGGTCTAGATATAAGAGGCCATGTCATCAGGGTAGTTACAGTGGTTCATGTTTTCATGGTTCTAATTTCAGCGGTAGAGGTTCAGGACAATGGGACCAAGGGTATCAGCCACAATAATATCAGGGTCAGTCTAGCCAGCCAGTTCAAGAATTGCTTCAAACTTCTTTGGAGCCTCAACTTGATCAGAGTTATAGTGGTTAGTCGTCGAGGGGTACAACATCTGGGGCATCCGATCATGGTAGCCATACCAGCTTAGTGAGTTCATCTTTATAGGGTGGGCTATCAGGGCCATGCTATGAGTATGGTATCATTGGTCACTACACAAAAGAGTGCCCCCAGCAGGGTATAACTTAGCCAGTGGCTCAGCCTCTGAGAGCATTGCAACTACAAGTCAGAGGAGGTGGTGCTCAGGGTAGGGGTAGTCCCCAGTATAGCAGGTCAATTGGTTAAGATAGAGGTCAGTAAAATGGAGGTTGGTGTCAGTTCTATGTGGTCCCTGGTAGAGGCCTCAGATGCAAGATCACAGGTATGATTTATGTCTGCCCCCAGTTAGCTTTGGCATTGTTTGATACTGGATCTTCATGTTCGTATGTATTTTCCTACTTTGTTCCTTGTTTGGGGTTAGCTAGTGAGCCACTATCTATTCTTGTATCTGTTGCTACCTGGATAGGCAATTCTATAGTAGTGGATCAGGTTTTTAGATACAGTTTGATACTTGTTGGTGTTCTTAAGACTTAGGCTGACCTGATGATATTAGATATGCTAGATTTTAATATTACTCTAGGCATGGACTCGTTATCCCCTCATCGATTGGTTTTGGATTCCAATGCCAAGACTATAACCATAGTCATGCCTGGTATATCCCTGGTTATGTGGTAGGGTTCTATTAGCCATGCACTATCTGGTATCATTTCTTGTCTTCATGATAGGAAGTTGATTTTGTGCGGGTGTTTGGCTTATCTAGCATATGTGCAGGATGTTAGTGTTGACACTTCTTCTCCCGAGTCAGTCCCTATGGTTAGGGAGTTCTTAAATGTGTTTTCAACTCACCTGCCATGCCTCCCACCTGAGAGAGATATAGACTTTGCCACTGAGTTAGAGTCAGGTTCCAGACCTATTTCTATTACTATTTGTATGGCTCCAGCTGAGTTGAGGGAGCTCAAGGTTCAACTTCAGAACTTGTTAGTTATGGGTTTCATCAGGCCGAGTGTGTCACCTTGGAGTGCTCCAGTTCTGTTTGTGAAGAAGAAGTATGGTTTGATGCTGACGTGTATTGATTATCAGCAGCTTAATAAGGTGACTGTGAAAAATAAGTATCCAATGCCGCATATCATCTCTAGGGTTTAACCATGTTTTCTAAGATAGATTTGCGGTCAGGCTACCACCAGTTGAGGATTAGGGCAGAGAACATCCCTACGATAGCATTCAGGACACGTTATGGCCACTATGAGTTCCTGGTGATGTCTTTTGGGTTGACTAATGCCCCCGCAACTTTCATAGACTTGATGCACAGGGTGCTCAAGCCTTACTTGGATTTTTTTGTGATAGTATTCATCTATGACATATTTATATACTCGTGGAGTGCAAACGAGCATGAGAAGCATTTGAGGACCATACTCCAGACCTTGAGAGATTATCGACTTTAGGCCAAATTCTCAAAGTGCAAATTTTGGCTTTAGTCAGTGGTATTCCTAAGACACGTGGTGTCTAAGGATTATATTAGAGTAGACCCATAAAGATTACAACCATTCATGATTGGTCGAGGCATACTACTCCTACCAAGGTTTGATGTTTCTTTGGGTTGGTAGGGTATGACTGGTAGTTCATTGAGGGGTTTTCTTTCATTGAAGCACTTTTAACTAGGCTGAATAGGAAGGATGTCCCATTTTAGTTGTCAAATCAGTGCGAGGATAGTTTTAAGAGGCTTAAGGTCTTATTGACTTCACCTCTGGTGTTGACATTTCTAGTTGAGGGTCCAGGCTTCTCAGTGTACTGTGATGCTTTATCAGTTGGTCTTGGTTGTGTGTTGATGCAGTAGGGTCATGTGATAGCTTATGCATTGAGGCAGCTGATAGTTCACGAGTGCAACTACCCTACTCATGACATTGAGTTGGTGGCGGTAGTCCTCATGCTCAAGATCTTGAGGCACTACTTATATGGTGTCCACTGTGAGACTTACACCAACCATCATAGTCTTCAATACATCACGAGTCAGCAAGAGTTGAACTCTAGGAAGCGTAGAAGGATTGAATTACTGAAGGACTATGACTTCACTATTCTATACAATCTGGGCAAGGAAAAAATGGTGGCGGATGCCTTGATCCAGAAGGCAGTGAGTATGGGAAGCATGGCTTCTTTTTTAGTTTTGGAGTGACCATTGGCCTTAGACATCCAGTCCTTGGCTAACCATTTTGTTAGGCTTGATTTTTCAGATCTGAGCAGAGTTCTTGCTAGTGTTGAGGTCCATTCTGCTCTGGTTGGTTAGATTTGACAGTGTCAATTTGAGTATGAACGGTTGTGTGAAGTTTGTGATCAGGTCCTATGAGGCGAGGCCAGCAGGGCTACTTTATATTTTGATGGTATTATGAGATTTAATGGTCGCATTTGTGTTCCAAAAGTTAGGGATTTGATTCAGTAGATTCTTTGTGAGGCTCATTGTTCCAGGTATTCCATTCAACCGTGTGCAGCTAAGATGTATAATAATTTAAGAAAGCTTTACTAGTGGAGTGGTATGAAGTGGGACATAGCAGAGTTTGTATCTCGGTGCTTGAACTGTCAATAGGTTAAGTTTGAGCACATGAGACCTAGTGGATTGATGCAGAGACTTCCCATTCCTGAGTGGAAGTGGGAAGAGATCACTATGGAATTTATAGACAAATTGCCACACACTTCTTGAGCGTCTGACTCTATTTGGGTTATTGTTAATAGACTGACTAAGTCTGCACGCTTTTTGCCAATTCATTCTTCTTATAGTGAAGAGAGGTTGTCTCAGATTTATCTCTATGAGGTGGTTTGTTTTCATGGGGTTCCAGCTTCTATCATTTCAGACCACGGTACTCAGTTTAGATCTCTGTTATAGAGGACTATTCAACGAGAGATGGTTACAAAGGTTCAACTTAGCACTGCATTTCACCCTCAGATAGATCACCAGTCTGAGAGGACTATCCAGGTCTTGGAGGACTTATTGCGAGCCTATATTCTTGACTTTGGAGGTTCATGGGATCAGTATGTAACTTTGGTGGAGTTTGCATATAATAATAGTTTTCACTCTAGTATTGGCATGGAACCTTTTGAGGCATTGTATGGTAGGCCTTGCAGATCACCAGTGGGTTAGTTTGATGGTTTGGAGTCCAGGCTGCAGAGCACAGACTTACTATGTGATTCCTTAGACAGAGTCTGGGTGATTCAGGATAGACTACGGGTAGCCCAGAGTAGGAAGAAGAGGTACGCTAATTGTAGACTTCGTGCTATAGAATTTAGTGTTGTTGACTTGGTGTTTCTCCATGTATCTCATATAAAGGGCATGATGAGATTTGGTAGGTAGGGCAAGCTTAGACCCAGGTATATCGGGCCATTTGAGATTCTTTAGAGGGTTGGTAGTGTTGCTTATCTGTTAGCCTTACATCTGATGTTTTCAGCTATGCATCCAGTCTTCTATGTTTCGATGTTGAGACGGTATGTTCCTGATGAGTCACATGTGTTGCAGTGGGATACAATGTAGTTGGATAAGAGTTTGACCTTTTTAGAGGAGCCGGTAATCATTCTGGCCAGAGATGTCAGGAGATTGAGGTCTAGAGACATTCATGTGGTTAAGGTTCAGTTGAGGCATCTTCCGATTGAGGAGGCTACCTAGGAGACAGATAGAAAGATGCGGCTCAATATCCATAGTTGTTTGAGCCTTCAGGTACTCCCTTTCTTGACTTTCACAGACAAAAGTCCTTTTTAGTAGTCGATGATGTAATGACCCTTCTGATCATTCCTGTATTTTCTCTTTCTTTGTATTGTTAAAGCTTGCCTATAGCAGCCCCAAGTCATTTATGACTTGCTGGTACCGGTGGTTTGGTGTGCAGGTCATTCTTTAGGTCATTATGAGCATTTCCCTATTTTAGAGCTTTAACTTGGGAAAATATTGACTTTGGTCAATATTCTTAGCAAGCATGCTCAAAATCAAATTCCAACACTTTTGTTAGCTTCAGAGCTTGGACTTTGGTCTAGTTGGACCCTTAGTCAGGTTTTGAGAGCTTTCAGTTTGGTTTTACCTCCCTTTTTGTGATTTCAGGATAGTTGAGCTTGGGAATTTGACTTTGGTCAACATTCGTAGAAGATGGCCTCGGATGAAAATTTTGCCATCTATGTTAGCTCTGGAATGTTGACTTTGGGCTAGGGGAACCTTTGGTTTAGGTCCCGAGGCTTTCAGACTCATTTTTGGCCTTTGGGTTTCATTTTGATTAAGATTGGCTAATTGGGTGTGGGGCCCAATTTTATTTGAAATGATATCTGTTGGGAATTTTGTCAATTATTTTGAGTCTGGAATTCCATTTCTAGTCAGATAGCACCTTTAGTTTGTGTCCCTAAGGTTCAGATTATTCCCAGAGGGTGCGATCGGATTTGTTTTGAGTTGAGTTAGCAACTGGTTGCTGCTGTTTCCTGATATGGTGCGGTGGTGGTGCCTTAGCTACACCAAGGCCTGGTAGCTTCATCAAGGGGCATGCTTGCCTGGTGGCTTCATCAAGGGGTACGCTTGCGCTCCTTCACCCGCCACAGTGAAGGCACCCCTGCGGCGCTTTGGGCGCGCTTGTGCCTAGCACTGGCAGCTTATAAGGGGCTTTCTTCTTCATTTGTTCCAAGTCCCTTGCTAATTTTCACAATTTCTCTCTTCAGCACAAGCTTTGTTCTCCAGTGCGGCTTGATCATAAGCATTGGGGTGATTGTTTTCATTCCCGTGATCAAGTTTTCATCTTTAATTGTAAGTTTCTAAACCTCTAATTCCTTTAATTCTTCGTTTTGATTCTCATTTGTTCTTGGGGTTCTAAGGGCTGTTTTGGGCCCTTCCTTTGCTTGATTTTTGCTTAATTTTTGAGCATGTGTTCTTGGCGAAGCTGGAACATTGTGGCAGTTTTCATTTTTGGCTTTGGGTTGCGAGGCCTATAAGCTTACTTTTGACCTGGATTTTGACCCGGATAGATTACTAGCAATATGGGTGTTGTTAGCCTTGTTTTAACATGTGGATTACATTTTTTATAGTGTGATTATTATTTGTAGCTTCTTTGAGCAGTTTGGGCTCCGGCTTTGGCTTTCCAGCAGTTTATCGTCGGACGACAGGTAGGTTACGGCTTCCTTACCTTAGACTTTGCATATATAGAACATAAATGTATCATTTAGCATCTTTGGATTGGTCTTACTAGGTTGGCAACCCTGACCTTGTACGCTTTCTTTCAGTCCATCCTATTTCATACGTTCATTTTAGTATTCAAATTGGTTTTGTAGTATCACCCCTTGTGACCCCGTGTGGCCTTGTATTTGCCTTCAGACCATAGATGGTGGGATAATTGGGAAATGTTTATGAGTCCCGGGAATCGATTTATTATTATGAATTGGTTATTTGTATTGTAGAGCAAATTGAGCCTGTGCATATTCGATAGGTTGATTGTGAGTCATAGGGCTATTGATTGTTTGCGATCATATCATCATTATCATGCAAAATGGTTTTCTGCATTGGTTTTTATTACTACTATGGCTGTAGGCTAAATTATCAGTGGTTTTCTGACTTTGCATGGCCTCGGGACCCATTTTCTATATAAATGACTATAAATGGATTTAAACTAGTTTTATGGATATTCTTGGAGTAAAAGAGATTTTGAGATAATTTTCACACCGATTCTAGACTCGGCTAGATCGGAGTGCTAAATATGATTTTCTACTGATTTCGAACTAATACTAGAATCGGCTGGGTTGGAGTGATAAACATGATTTACTATTGATTTTGATATGATACTAGCCTTGGCTCGGCCAAAGTGCTAGACATGACTTTTTCTATTAATTTGAGACCCTGATAGATTCATTACACAGTTATTGAGATACTGAGAGTTGTATATGGTCATGGAGACCTCCGGGCACCTTGCCGATCCTGATTAGGGTTAGGGGCCAAGAGTGCCGGAGGAGGGGTACACAAAGGAGTAGAAGTATACGGGGGAACCCTTCCATGGATCATACCTACTGGGCCTATGGGCGTCGGAGGGGGTGCATATAGTACCACTTGATCATATCATATCACATCATTCATTATTTGTAGTGTTCTACCCTTGTTTGCTATTTGTTGAGTGTACACTCTGGTAGTATGGGATGCCAGAGGGTTTATTTTCACTTGTATGTGTTCCTCGGGTGTATGGGTGCCCGTTAAGACTGTAGGTAGACTAGTTTTCTCGATCCTATTGTAGTACTTGTTCTTATTATAGTTATTTGTGTGTTATTCTTTGATCATTCTTACCTTGTGAGATTTATTGCTAGCATGACTATATTTAGTTTCTTTTTCTTCTTTCCCTTTATTTGAGGTTAACGATATACCGCCATTTTCTTAAACTCTTTGTATACATATTGTTGTTGCAAGGATCCAGGTGTGTTCTCTATTCTTTCACCTATGTTCTGTGATATATCTTATGTGGCTAGCATATTACTCTTGTATTCTCCTTTTCTTCTATCTGTGGCTAGCTTTCGTGTGTTTTTCTCTGTTTGCTTTCGTGACTACTTTTTTCATTATCTGCTATTTACTGCTTTTTTATCTTACATGTGCTCAGTTGGCCTATGATACCTACTGGGTACCCGTTTCTTTGCAATTAATTCTCATACTATACTTCTGCATCTTCCTGGTGCAGATCCTAGTGTGAGCTATCGTTGTTGATCGCGTGGATACTCGTGTAGCTTTCGGATTATCCGAGACTAGGGTGAGGGGCTTAACCATATCTCTTCTTTTGGCGCTGTTTACTCTTTTGTGTATTCAGAGACAGTTGTATATTTTATTTTTGTACCCTCTGGTACTCAGTATGTTTAGTAGTTGCTTTTGTACTATGATACCAGGTCGTGGGATGATTTAGCTTTTTATATTTATGTATTCTGGCTGTTCCAGTTCCATACTTCTTATCTCGCTTTCGCTTATCTTGTTCTTGGGCGTGCTTATTTATTTAGTAGCCCATTACTAACCATTCCGGGCTACGAGAATTGGTTCACCAATAAAGGGGTTGTAGGTGCCATCATGGCATGAGAAATTGGGTCGTGACATTATATTATATTTGTGTGTATTTATTTTATAAGATTTTTTAAACTTTATTGATATTTTAACAAAGATAGAAATCTAATTGTGTTGAAAAATTATTATACGAGATAAGCTTTATTAAAAATAATTTTCTATTAATTATAGTATATTTAATAATTTATATTTATTTTATCACGAACCTATGCAATATCCAAAAACATACCTAATGGGATAAAAATATCTTTGATACTGACACCTCCACTACACGTGGAGGTGAATGGGGGGACAACAATATTTCTTTAACATTTAAAATGCTGCCACGTTTATCTCTTGGCATTACAATACTATTTATTAATTTTTAAAGTAGGTTTTCATATTTATCTTATGTCTATATATACAGATATATGTAATATAGTAACTTTTACTTGGATATTTGACATTAAAGGGAAACTCACCGTAGTTGTTGCATATAAATTTTCTTATTCACGCAGAATCAAATTTCAGCAAGGAAAATATTTTTACGATTTATTTAATCATCGAAAAGAAATTCTTATCTACATCAAGTTATTTAAGCCTAAATTTGAGGTATGTGCTCATAGGTCTTCATCTTCTTCTTTTTTAGAATTTCGAGAGTTAATTTCGTAAAATTCTTATTGAATACATGTTGTACGTCATTTTATGTCGATTAGTTGTTAGTTTGTGTGAGTGGTATGGAAAAATACTCGTGGCACTACCTTTGTGGTACTTGGAGCAGAGTTTCAGTTAAAATTCTTGTCATCGTCCGTGAGTTATGTAAAGGCTATTCCTTTTTTTGGGCATAATTTCTTAAGACATGAAATCTTTGTGTCTGGTATGATATCTAAGGGTCAATTGTTAAATATCTATATATTGTTGTTGGTGTTATCCTTGTTAGAAACACATCCGATGATGTTGGTTTAGTGTTAAGTTTGAAGTAAGAGGTGGTGTATATATGGTTATAATTATCGAATTGTAGTTATTGTCAGATTAGTTATGGTATAATGGTTGTAGTATAAAGGAGGTACGGTGTTTCATGGGTACTTGAGGGCTACCTTAAAAGCTTGTATTTTATTTGTATTATGTTTTGCATATTGTTTAAGTTTTTTGCATTTTGTTATTGCGATTGCTTAGAGGTCATGCGAGGACCTGTAAGGAATGAGACCTTTTTCGCTTAAATAGAAACACCATTTCCCTGGAGTTGAACTCCCATTTCATTATCTTGGTGTCATGCAAGTACTTCATCCAGGCCTTGAAAAGAGCTGAACTCTGATAAGTCCTCAAACAAAACTCATCAAGCTCATTTATCTTTTCAAACCTTGAGTGTGTAGCATCCTCTAAGTTCAAATTCAACATTTTTAAGGCCCAAAATGCCTTATGTTCAAGTTCAACAGTAAAGTGGTATGCCTTTTTAAAAACTAATTCATAAGGAGACATTCCAATTGGGGTTTTAAAGGCTATACGATATGCCCATAATGTATCATCTAACTAGCAGGACCAATCTGTTTTACTTTTTCTTTCCATCTTTGACATATGTGTTTGATCTTCTGATTGGACACTTCAGCTTGCCCACTAGTTTGAAGATGATAAGGTGTGTCTACCTTATATTTTACACCATACTTAGCAAGCAATGCACTAAGCAAACGATTGCGAAAATGAGAGCCCCCATCACTATTTATGGCCCAGGGCTTCCCAAACCTTGTGAAAATAAATGTTTTCAAGAATTGAGTGATGTTTTGACCCTCATTATTTGGAAATGCAAGATCTTCCACCCATTTGGATATGTAATCCATAGCAATGACCATACGAACTTACAAGCAGCCCTCGTGCGACACGCATTATGCCTTGTGCGGTCCACACCTCCCACTACATGGAGATGAAAGTTGACTGAAGAATCTTTCAAGTGGTGCGGTAGTTGTGCAACATGCACAATGCCTTGTGTGAACTGTATCTCCTTTACATGAAGCTCCCCAAGTCGTCTGACTCACTGGATCACTAAAGCAGGGTGTGCGACGCACACATCGCACCTTACACCGCCCGTAGGGCATTTTTGTCCAAAATTATGTGACATCTTAGGAATGTTTATAATTTAGGCACAATTGTAAATAGTTCAGCTAGCACTGAGTTTTAGAAATATTCTTAGCTTTGTGAACAAGTTTTCTCATCTAATAAGAAGAAGAGGGTTTCATTAAATTACTTCTTCCCAATTCTTAAAACCACTATTTGTGTACAAATTGAGCTTGGATATTGAGACATTTAGCTTGAATGGAAGGGAAAATGAACTACCCATTTGGTATACCTCTTTCCTTAAGTATGAGTAGCTAAACCTCTTATCTAGGGATGTGTTGATGATGGGTACTTGATAAATGGGTGTGGGTGTTGCTAATTCTTGTTTATAATTGCTTTATTAACATGGGTCTAGTGATTTCACCATATTTTAAATCTAAAAATTGGTGGTTGCAAACATTGATTTTCCTTACTTGGTTATGTTGTTGCTTGAAAGAGGATTTCATAACTTTAGATGTGAAATTGCTAGTGAGAACTTGGGTTTTCATTTAGATTGAGGCTAAAAATAGCTCATATCCACGGAATCACCCACTTAAGGGTTTAAAACTAGAAATAGTATGACCTCCTCAAGCATATCTTGGTTGTTTTATTGCCTAATCAATAGTGCTTAAGCTAAGACTATTGGAAATACGATTATTTGATCAAGAGATAGATAATCGTACCTACAACCAAGGCTACTTATGTCATTTAGTAAGAATTTACATGAATAAGCAATCACCCTATCTCATGTTCAAGCCCATTTGATGCACATCCCTAGCTGTCCTCTCTATTGTCTATAACCTATTTTACTTTATTGTTTTGTTTGTTGAATTGTGAAATTGTGACAGATTCCCAATTCCCCCCTTTTTATATTACTCACTCTCGTTGTGAACTCTATTTTACAATCTCCTAGGCTAAACTTTAAATTCTCTGTGGGATCGACCCCGATATCCATTGGGAACTATATTTTGTTTTGCTCTGATGATTGATGATACCTCCTAATAGGAGAGTACGTTTGAGCGTTATCAAAAATGGCATTATTGCCGGGGAATTAAGTTATTTAGCCTTTTTGATTATAGATTTGAAATCACCTTGAGAGTTCTTGGTGTCTTTTATTTTTTTTATTGTATGTGGTTGATTGCAGGCGGACATTTCTCAAGCATCAATGCCCAGTACTTCCCACTCAACCCATGTGCATTTGAGGTTCTGACCTTATTAGACCATAAGTTGGATATTTGGGGAGCTGAGGGAGCAATGGGTGCGACCTCCGCTAAAGAGATTGAGGATTGGGTAAAGAATGGTGTGGAAGAGATAGAGAGCTATCAATCTCCTCCACACTTCTTGATTTTATGGTAAGGAGCTCATCAAATGGCTAAGTTGAAACAATTAATACCATTGGCATTGCTGGGGCCGTAAGGATAATAGAAGATGTTGAGAGTTTTAATGAAGGTAGTGAAGTGGTTTTTATGGCTGACCACGAGGTCGGTTCCCATGGAAGCCCTCAATGTTTGGAAAAACATAATCATGGGAATCAAGGCTGGAATGAACGAAATGATGACTCTAGAATTGAAAGTATGCTCATGAAAGTGTTAGAGAAAGTAGGGGCCACCTATGGAATCATCGAAGAGTTGAGTCATGAGCTTGAAAGACTTGCCCAAACCGTGCAATTACACTCCTTAGCCATCGAACGTCTTGAAGATAGAATGGTTTGCCTCACCTCTCAATTTGAATCTAGGAAAGTCAAGAGTGAAGAAGGTATTAGTGGTGTAGAGGACTCACTTAATCTCGTTGAAGCTACAATGACGATGATGAGTTAAACTAGAAACAAGAGATCTTGGGGAAATGGTTTGCCCAAATCTATACATTGTGAGAGAAAGGTGCCTAAAGTTTGCAAGCCTTCCCCTACATGTCCACCTCCTTTTCCTCAATGTCTAATGCAAGAAAAAGTGAATGACACTCAGAGGGATTTTGAATCCATGTTGAATAGAATCACCATCAACATTCCCGCAAGTACTGCTTTTGACAAGATGCCCGAGTATGCTAATTTTGTGAAAGAACTGTGCGCTACATGCAACTTAGAGGACTTCAGGGTCGTTCAAATGCCCCCTTTTAGTAGTGCAACTTTATCGGGCGAATTCACTAATGATGCAGTGATGCCGGGTGTACACACTATTTGTGATTCGAGTGGAGTTCACAAGTCTATAAGGTTGGTATGTGATGAAAACGCAAGTGTCAACTTAATGTCTCTAGCCACCTTTAGATGACTAGAGTCAAGGAAACCCGCTACCATAAATATGAAGTTCCTTATGGCGGATAGGTCAATGAAGCACCCCGTAGGGGTTGGATTCAACAATTTAGTTAAGGTGGGTCAGCTTGTATACTCAATGGATTTAGTTGTGTTTGATTGCAAAGGGAGCTTCGAGATACCCATTTTTTGGGGCAACCTAGTTTAAAAACAGTGCGTGCCTTGAGCATAATAGACTCGGGAGAGTTGAAATTTTCCAAGAATGAGGAGGAAGCCACTTTTGACTTGAATAGGTCCATGAAAAAACCGAGTGATCTTCAAATGGCTTTTGCAATTAGCAAGATTGAATAAAGTTTTGACCTACATGTAAAAGAGGGGTTTGTGGATGAAATGTTAGAAGTGGTGTTGTTAAATTATGATGGCGAGGGAGTAGAAGAATATGATGAGATCTATTGTGCATTAATGGGAATGGGTTCCTAATCCTACCCTCATAAGAAGCTCTATCTCAATCTAAAGAATAGGCAAACCCCACCTTCCAAACCATCAATTATTGAACCACCTACATTGGAACTCAAGCCCTTACCATCCCACTTAAAGTATGC
This sequence comes from Jaltomata sinuosa, assembly GCA_003996215.1. Taxonomy (NCBI): domain Eukaryota; kingdom Viridiplantae; phylum Streptophyta; class Magnoliopsida; order Solanales; family Solanaceae; genus Jaltomata; species Jaltomata sinuosa. The sequence goes on along the minus strand of QJPP01001336.1, from coordinate 239,772 downwards.
ATACTTGGATGCTAATGAGACCTTGCCGATCATTATTTCCAACAAACTAACTGACAAGCAAGTGGAAGCTTTGCTTAAAGTGTTGAAGAACCGCATTCGTTCTCTAGGGTAGACCATTGCTGACATCATAGGCATACCTTCGGGGATATGCACACACAAAATAAACCTCTAAGAGGAAAGCATCCCTTCCATTGAGCACACCCGCAGGCTAAACCCACGTATGCAAGAGGTGGTGAAGAAGGACATTATTAAATGGTTGGAAGCGGGGGTGGTCTTTCCCATCTTTGATAGCACTTGGGTAAGTCTGGTGTAATGCGTGCCGAAGAAGGGTGGAATCACCATTGTTCCAAATGAGAAAGATGAGATGATCACTCTCAGACCCTTGACCGGTTGGATGGTGTGCATGGATTACCAAAACTTTAACTCATAGACGGAGAAGGATCGATTTCCTCTCTCGTTCATGGATCAAATGCTAGACCGGTTGGTGAGCCATGGTTTTTATTGCTTTCTCAATGGTTACAACGACTAAAACCAAATCTCAGTAGCCCTAAAAGATCAAGATAAGACTACCTTTACATTCCCCTATAGGATGTTTGCCTTCAAAAGGATGCCCTTCAGATTGTGCAACGCCCCGGCTACCTTCCAATGGTGTATAATATCTATATTCTCGAATATGGTTAAAGATACCATGGAAATATTCATGGATGATTTCTCAGTAGTTGGGGATTAATTCAGTGATTGCTTAGAGCATTTGGAGGAAGTTCTTAAATGATGTGAGGAGACAAATCTGGTGATTAATTGGGAAAAATGTCATTTCATGGTTAACGAGGGAATAGTTTTGGGACATAAAATTTCTGAGAAGGGGCTTGAGGTTGACCAAGCAAAAATTGAAGTCATATCTAAACTACCACCTCAGAAAACTGTGAAGGGAATAAGGAGTTTCCTAGGGCATGCAGGATTCTATAGGCATTTTATAAAATATTTCTCGAAGGTGGCTTACCCTCTATGCAAGTTGCTTGAAAAGGAAGCCAAGTTCAACTTTGATGAAAATTGCATGAAGGCTTTCCTTACATTGAAAGACAAATTGGCATCCACTCCCATCATCATCGCACTGGATTGTTCAAAGCCATTTAATCTTATGTGTGATGCCAGTGGCGTAGCTTTGAGGGCGGTGCTTGGGCAACGAAGGGAGAAAATTATTCACCTAATCTATTATGCAAGCAAAATGCTAAACACAGCCCAAACAAATTACACGGTGATGGAGCAAGAACTATTGGTTGTGGTGTTCGTCTTTGAGAAATTTTGAGCATACCTCTTGGGAACCCATGTGGTTGTCCACACCGACCATGCTGCGATCCGATACTTGATGAATAAGAAGGACGCCAAGCCTTGGTTAATCCATTGGGTACTACTTCTTCAAGAATTTGACTTTGAAGTAAAGGATATAAGGGGGTGTGAGAATCAAGTGGATGATCACTTATCATGATTGGAAGAAGAGGGAAGGCCTGTGGGGGAACTTGAAATTAATGATTCATTCCCCGACGAGTGCATCTTGGCTGCTTCTCACGATCTAACCCCTTGGTTTGCTGACTTCACTAATTATTTGGCAAGTGATTTACTTCTGGATGGGTTGAATTCACATCAGAAAAAGAAGTTCCTACATGATGCAAGAAAATACTATTGAGATGAGCCGTACCACTTTCGGATTTGCACCAATGGAATAATCTGGAGGTGCATCCCCGAAATTGAAATGATGCCTCTTCTTAGAGCATGCCATTCCTAACCCATTGGTGGCCATCATGGGGGTATGCGCACAACTTTGAAGTTGTTATAATGTGTATTTTATTGGGCGACTCTGTTTCAGGATGCCCATGACTTAGTGAAGGAGTGTGATAAGTGTTAACGCGGAGGGGGCATATCTCGATGACATGAACTACCATTGACTCCAATCCTTGAGATAGAATTATTTGATGTATGGGGTATCGATTTCATAGGGCCCTTTGTAATTTCACATGGTAACACCTATATTTTAGTTGTTGTGGACTACATGTACAAATGGGTTGAGGTTGTGGCTTTGCCAAATAATGAGGGACGAAGCATCACGGCCTTCCTTAAAAAGAAGATATTTGCTCGGTTTGGTACTCCCCGCGCCATCATTAGTAATGGAGGATCGCATTTTTGCAACAAGTTGTTTAGTGAACTACTCAATAAACATGGAGTTAAACACAAAGGAGCCACACCGTACCATCTACAAACAAGCGGACAAGTTGAAGTGTCAAACCGAGAAATCAAATCCATCCTTTTAAAATCGGTAAATGTTCATCAAATGGATTGGTCTCGGAAGTTGGATGACGCACTATGGGCATATAGGACAGCATACAAAACCCCGCTTGGTATGTCTCCCTATCAACTAGTCTTTGGCAAAGCTTGTTACCTCCCGGTTGAATTGGAACACAAAGCAATGTTGGTTTTGAAGAGGCTTAACTTTGATTTGGAAAGAGTCGCTCGTTCTAGAGTGGATGATCTCAATGAAATGGATGAGTTCCGAATGCGGGCTTATAGAAACGCCACAATTTACAAAGCCTGAATAAAGTACTATTATGATCAATAAATCTTGAAGTGAGAGTTCCACCCGGGAGATTGGGTGCTCTTGTTCAATTCTCAACTCTGTCTCTTTTTGGGAAAATTAAGGTCCAAATGGTCGGTCCCGTTCAAAGTGCTTTAGGTCTTCACCAATGGAGCCATAGAATTGAAAAATGAGGATGGCGTAGCCTTTAAAGTCAATGGGCAGCGAGTGAAGTGCCGGAGGAGGGGTATACGAGGGAGTAGAGGTATACAGGGGAAGCCCTCTATGGGTCCTACCTACTGGGCCTATGATAACGCTCAAAAACACTCTCCAATAGAAGGTGGTAGCAATCGTCAGAGCAAAATAAATAAGTAACCCAGTGAGTGTCGGTGTCGATCCCACGAAAAACAATGTAAAGGCTATTTACATAATAAAGAATTAAAGCAACTTATTTAAGTTCAAAGAGCAAAAAAAATAAAATGATTGGGGGTTTTGTTGTTGAAAATACGAACGATATTGCAAGTGCGAAGTTGACCAATCTTCCCAACGCAAGGATCACAAGGGAGATTTGAGAATGGGTATCACTTTAAATCCATATGATCTATTACAAGTTTATCAACTACTTACTAGATTAATCATGGGTCAAATGAAACAAGCCTTGGAAGCTCAATTATCTACCAACATCTCTTGGCAAATTCTCAACCAGTTCTCTCGAACCTAGCTAAGTATTAACAAAGCTCTTTCAATTATGGCAACACTAGAATCACTATTTCTAGCCAATTCCTTAAATGAGGATTAGTGCCTCAAGTTAGTGCCAATTAACCTTTTCCCACCTTAATTCCTTCTTTCAAGCCAAATCAAGGTAAAAAGGGCAAGTCCAAGAGTTGATCACTCCCTTTAGAATCAATTCAAGCACAAGATTAATTAGAAAATCAAAGACCCAATTCATAAACTAGAAAATATTTTATAAATTGTACAAGCACAAGGTAAGAAATTACACCCAAATATTTTTTATCTCTAACACAATATCCAAATCTCAGATCAACCAACACACCTATGAATTTAGCAATACAAACGAAGAGTGGAAGAAAGGAACTAAAGATTTTACAATAAAAGCTTCCAATCTTCACTGCAATTATGTTGGATGATGAACTTGCTCTCCTAGCTAGCCAAAAATTGTTTGCCCTAAGGCTAAGGATGAATTGGATGAAGAATAATTGTGAATGATCCAAAATAGCTGAAAAGTGTCTTATGTGGATTGGGGGTTCCTAAAGTTTGAAATGACCAACTTGGGCCTGACAGGAACCCATTAGCCACACCTATAGGACTTTCACCGCAGATGCATGGACACTATGGCGGCAGATTTGGTGCGGGTACGGTACCATTGTGGAGAGAATATAAGTACAGAAGCGCTCTTAGCCCAGTAGGAAAGAAGTTGCAGGTACGGCGTCTTCACTCGTGGTTGAAGGATTGTTGTTGTGGCCCTTAAGGGCGTAGGAGAAGTCGGCCTAGCATCTTCACTGTTGCTCTTCTCTTTTTTGCCTTACTTTTTCTCCTTTTTGTCCCAATTACTCCGCAACATCTGCATGAACAAGAATCACCCAAAATATAATCAAAATATGCCATAAGTAGTGTCATATCATTATTAGAGGATACAAATTCATAAGAAAAGAGATATACATAAGTGGTAAATTCACCACTTATCAACACCCTCAACTTAAGTTCTTGCTTGTCCTCAAGCAATTTACTACCAAACTTCAAAGAGACTCTAACTAATTTAAGCACAAGATCCATCAAATCATTTTCACAACACACTTATTACTTTAAGCACAAAGGATATAATTTTTGTTGGTACTAATAATTAGTCGATCACAAGTGAATACTTAACAAACAATCCCCTCAATTTCATGCACATTTCCAAACATCGTGATAGATTTGCAAAAGATGATCAACTAACAATAACCAATCCTCAAGAAGTGACTCAAAACCATTAGTTTACCAAACATGCTCATTTGACTAAATTTTGAAATGGATCAAAATCACCACTATCCTAATTCACATGCCCTCACAAGAAAGAAAGTCCCAAAAACACTATTCATAATGTTAAAACAAGGGACAAATGCACAAACACTCACTCACAAAAGATTTCAAGTACCCACAAGAATCAAACCATAAGCTTGCCCTTATTTTCATTCGACACTAACTCAAAATCAATCGGTTGGAGATCTCAAAGGACTTTTCTAAGCTTGTAATATAGGTTTAGGGAAGGGTAGGATAAACATTTTGGATTAAAGTGACTGCATCCTCCTTGAACACTACACAACTTTTTAAATTTGAAACCAAAGCCAATTTATTCCCAATAGCTTTTACATACCTCAGATTTGAGCTTGCATCTCGAAGCTACCACTAGCTCCTTCTACCCATTCCCTTAGCCAAAACTTATGATTTATTATAATTTTAAAGCCACACGACACAAGAATTGAAATATTAATGGAAAAAATCACAAAATTTAACTCAGAAAAGGTCACTCCTTGCAATTTCTAGAAGAGGTATATATATATATATATATATATATCTAGATAAAGAACGACATAATATTTTGTTATAATGAATAATGAAGAATAGAAAACACAATTGCCATTTTTGTTAAAATGCAAGTGAAAGTGCAGAAAGTGATGCATTTTTTTTCATTTAAAAGAGGTGAAGGCAGTGGAGAACTTTCAATGTACAGTGTATTAAATATTCACATGTTTTGGTTACAATACACATCATATTTACTACTAACATATAATATTATATTTAATAGCTAACTAAAGTGAAACAATGAATAATATTAATAACACTCTCCACGTGGGAGTTAGTCCCACATAATTCTTATCTCATTATGTTTATGTTCGAGTATTACATAGGTTCATGATAAAATAAATATATCTTTTTAAATATATTATAATTAATAAAAATTATTTCAAATAAATCTTACCTCATATAATATTAATTTTTCAATATAATAAGATATATTATCTCTGCTAAAAATATTAATAAATTATAAACCTCCTATAAAATAAATATATACACAAATATATCATAATTAAAGATTATTTCATACATATTTAAGACACTTTAGGAAGGCAATAAAAATAACGTTTTACCAAATTCCAAGTTAAATCAAATATCTTAGCACGCACGATGTTAATAAAACTCTCAAATTTAGGCTCGTAAGCTTTAAATAGAGGACAAAGGACACCTCAAAACACCCAGGGTGTTCCATTGTCTTCCCTGTGATTTTCTCAATAAGAGGCATGTATTGATGAATGGCCAGGTTTTTTAAGTCCATTGGTACCCATATCCATCTAAAGGGGAGAGTACCCACACTGAACCCCAACTTGTCTAATATGTCCTACCTTGTGTGATCAGAAATCCCAGCCGTATAAATTATACTTTTATCCATATTTTCCTGGAGCTCAAAAGCTTCTGGGAATCTTTGAATGCTTCATTTATTACCGTGAATGACTTCACATCGGCCCTTTAATACATCAGCAAATCATTTGCAATAACAATGTGAGTACTTCCTATTTTCCAACACCTAGGATGAAAATTGAAGTCTCCGTTACTTTTGAGTTGCTCTAGTTATCTTCCCAAGTACTCCATAGCAATAACAAAGAGATATAAAGACATTGGGTCTCCCTGTCTAATTCCCCTCTTCCCTTTAAATGGAGCAGTGATTCCTCTATTAAGAATCAGTGAATATGAAATAGAGGAGACACAACTCATTACCCACTCAACAAATTTAACAGGGAACCCCAGGTCTATTAGAACTTTCTTGAGGAAAACCCATTCAAGTGTATCATATGCTTTCCTGAGGTCCACCTTAAGTACATATGTAGGGGAAATCCATTTCCTAGCATATCTTTTAAACGATTCATTGCTAAAAAGTATATTGTCAATGATGCTCCTTTCTTCAATGAAGGTGGATTAAGAATTACCAATGAGCCCATCAATGACTTGCTTGATTCTTCTAGTGAGTATTGTATAGGTTATTTCATAGAGTGTTGTGCAACAAGCTATAAGTCAATAGTCTTCACCTTTGTAGGAGCAGGAATTTCCAGAACCAAAGTGATGGTAGTAGTGTGATCATAGGAGGTAGTTCCCTTTAGGAGAAGAATTCTTTTACAGCTACAAAGTGGGTCTTCTTTAATGATATCCCAGTTATTTGTTAAGGAACTCAATGGGAAACCCATCCACCCCTGGTGTATTATCATTCGCCAGATGTTTCACTATTGCAATAAGCTTGTACTACCCCAACTAAGTTGACATCGGTAAACTTATTTAAATTGGGAAAATGAGGCTATATCTGAGCCTAAAGTCTAAATATCCAAGAATACAAATGTGATAAGTAATAGTAGAATGTAATAAGTTTGGAAAAGAAAATTAAAAAAAGTACAAAGTGAGTCACCTATGTGTTTTACCTACTTGCTTGGACGTCCTACTTGCTTGATCTACTTACTTGATGTCCTAGTTACTTGAGCTACTTATTTCACATACTACTTGTTTAACAAGGGCAACCTACGTGCTTATGGAAAAACAATGACCTACCCATCTAAGTAGGTGATAAATAGGTGACACGCCTACCTAAAACAAGTCGTCCATAGTAAAGGGAAAAAATAAAGATAAGACAAAGTCCAAGTAGGTGATGCGTGATGTGTCTGAATTTTAAGGCATATTTCATACCTTTCAACAAGGATTCTTGGTATTTCTTGAGAATGTTTAGTGTGATATGATGCGCTTTGGTTGAGTTTTAGGTAAAATTGTCTAAGTACACCACAAGATGAAAAGATCTAAGAAAGAGGTTCATTATGAGTCGTTGTAGAGGAATACAAATCGTGGTGCCAGTCGTAGTCAAAATATGGAAGTGAAGCAAAAATAGGAAGTTAAAATGGTCACCATTACTGACTGTTGTTATCCATTACTGACCATTATATCAACCGTTCTCCAAACCAAAAATTGTGAAATTTCAACAAGTTAAAATGCAGCCATAATGGACCATATAGAGACATAACGGTCCATTTTGGAAACCATTTTAACTTCCATCAGCTAGGTAAACGGCGTAAGTTATCAATATGCAGAGTACGGACCATTTTGAAAATTGTACAGGATGATGTGGATTTCCTTTCCTAGCCCTTTTTAGATATGATTCCTACTCATCTATAAATAGAATCCTTAGGTTATTTTATTGGAGACCACATATGATACAATTTACTTTTGTTTTGTCTTAGTTTTGAACGGTTTGAGTGCTACTTTGCTCTGGAATCCAAGAATCTTTTTTGGGTTTTAACCAATTTTGTAAGTATGTTTCTTTTGAATTATATTATTGTTCTTGTTCTAAACATGAGTAACTAAACTCATCTCGGGGGTTGTAAAGCCCCATGATAGGTGAAATCTAGGGCTAAAGTATCAATATAGAATTAAATAGTTTATTGGTTTATTTGTTAACTCAATTTATAATAGCGATTAGCGGTTGCAAATATTAGTCAAACGCCAAAAAATCTTAGTTTGTGCCCAGAAGGGTTAATTAGGATTGGAAAGAGTTAACTAATAAAACCTCAAGGTGTTAACCCTTGTTTAATAAATCTATGTAGGACTACATTGGTTTTACTTGGAAAATTATGATCAGGTTGTGATTACACTTTGTTGTATTTGGGAAAATAAGTGAAGGAAAGACCATTTTCATATCAGAAGATAAGGAATGTTAACTAATTGATCATTGCTCGTCTGTATCAAACTAGGAGAGACTATAAAGGTATTTGTAACCCCTACACTTAGCCTATTACATGGTGAAACAATCCCAGTTTGTTCCCAATATTATTATTTCAATCATTTACTTACTACAAACTTCAGTCATTGTAATGATACTTCCAGTCATTTTGGTATTTTTGATTTCTTTATACTGTTAGAACTTACCTATAGTGGCCCCAAGTCATGTATGACTTGCTGGGAATGGTGGTTTGGTACCAGAGCCATACGTTAAGTTGTTATGACCATTTCCCTATTTTAGAGCTTTAACTTAGGAAATTGTTAACTTTAGTCAACATTCTTACCTAGCATGCTCAGAATCGAATTCCGACAGTTTTGTTAGCTTCAAAACATGAATTTTGGTCTAGTTGACCTTTGGTTGGGGCCTGGGAGATTTCGGTATGGTTTTATCTCACTTTTCTAAAATTTTAGACTAGTTGGAGTTGGAGGTTTGACTTTGGTTAACTTTTAGTGATCAAAGCATCGGATTCGAAATTTGACAGTTCCGTCAGCTCCAAAATTTAGGTTAGGTAGGTGGTTGGTTTGGGTCTCGAGGGAGTCGAGCTCATTTTAGGTATTTGGTTGGAATTCGCAAGTGTTGACTTGGGTCAACATTTCTTCAAGACAACCTCAAATGAAATTTTTGTCGATTTTGTTGAGTCCAAAACGTCGTTTCCACTCAAGTTACATATTTGGTTTTTGTGTATCAGGTTTCGATTGTGTCAGGAACCCCCCGTGGGAGTATTCCTAATTGTTGGTTTTTCTGCAGCAAAGCAGTGCTCAGCGTGCTCGCGCCCTTGGCACTTTCCTCCTTTAGTGCAGTCGTGCCTAGGCATCGCAATCACGTTGGTGCCCATGTTGCCCCTTCAGCGCGATCGCACTTGGGGACCACAATAGAGCCAGTGCTCCTACTTCCTCCTTTAGCGTGATCGCGCCTAACGACCATGATCACGCTGGCCTGTGACCTGTAATATAAAAGTTTGTTCCCTAGAATTTTTAGCCTCATTTCTCATTTCCTCTCTCACTCTAAACCAGCTCCCACACCAAAGTCTTGGATAAAATCATATCTTAGCCGTGGAAATTCATCGGTTGGTGGATTTTATCATTTCCTTCTTCAATTTGGTAAGTTCCTCTTCTTCAGTTCCTCCATAGCCAAGGCTAAAGCTTCCATTAATACTTCTTAACTTAGCTTTGGGTTGATTCTTGTGTTTCAGCTGCATATTTGGGTTTAATCGTTCATGGAGACGCATATTTTACATTGTGGTACCTTTTCCCTTCCTCCGTGGTATGTAATTTTCATTGCTATTCTTGGTTTATGTGAAGTTTTTTCTTTTTAATTCCTCTTCATCTCCGGGCTGTTTAGGGCCCTTTTCTTACCCGTATTATGCCAAATTTATGGGCATTAGTTCCTGGAAGCATTGGGAACCTTGAGGTAATCTTTATTTTCTGTTTTGGGTTACGAGACCCATGGGCCTGCTTTTGACCTAGGTTTCTACCTAGCTAAATTACTAGCATTATGGGTATTGTCAGCTTTGTATTGATGAGCATATTATGTTCCTTGTAGTTTAATTGCTATTCAGGCCTTCTCAAAGTAGTACGGGCTTGGACGACTTCTTTCCAGTGGCTTGTCGTCAGACGTTAGGTAGGTTATGGCTTACCGACCTTACACTTTGCTTATATAGAATATAATTGTACTATTTAGCATCTTCGTGTTGGGTTTACTAGTTTAGAACCCCAGACCTTGTCCGCTCTTACTTTGTTTGCTTTAGTTTTTGAGCTAGTTTTGTAGTATTACCCTTGCAGCCCCATGTGGCCTTTGTTTTTATATCTGGACCATAGTTTGAGGGGTATTTGGGAAATTTACATGAGTCTTGGACATTGATTCACGATAATGAGTTGGTTATCTATGATGTAGAGTGGATTGAGCTTGTGCAAGGCTGGTAGGTTGATTGTAAGTTGTTGAGATGTTGGTTGTATTTGAATATATCATCATTATCATGCAAAGAGCTTTTCTACATTGATTTATTACTACTACAAGGCTGCAGGCCTAACTATCACCAGTTTTCTAAACCTTGCATGGCCCCGAGGGCCCATTTTCAGTTATAAATGGCTATAAATGATTTAAACTGGTTGAATGGATTTTCTTGGAGTAAAAGGGATTATATGATAATTTGATTACTGATTTTGAGATGATACTATATTCGGCTAGGCTAGAGTGCTAGACAGGACTTTATTTACTGATTTTAGACCCAGATAGATTATGGGCACACATATTGAGAGTCTGTATATAGTCTCGGAGACCTCTATGAACCTTTCCAATCTGGACTAGGGGCTATGGACCGAGAGTGTCGGAGGAGGGGTATACGAGGGAGTAGAGGTATACAGGGGAATCCCTCTATGGGTCCTACCTACTGGGCCTATGATAACGCTCAAAAACACTCTCCAATAGGAGGTGGTAGCGATCATCAGAGCAAAATAAATAAGTAACCCAACGAGTGTCGAGGTCGATCCCACGAAGAACAATGTAAAGTCTATTGACATAATAAAGAATTAAAGCAACTTATTTAAGTTCAAAGAGCAAAAGAAATAAAATGATTGGGGGTTTTGTTGTTGAAAATATGAACGATATTGCAAGTGCGAAGTTGACCTATCTTCCCAACGCAAGGATCACAAGGGAGATTTAGGAATGGGTATTACTTCAAATCCATATGATCCATTACAAGTTTATCAACTACTTACTAGATTAATCATGGGTCAAATGAAACAAGCCTTGGAAGCTCAATATCTACCAACATATCTCGACCATTGGCAAATTCTCAACCAGTTCTCTCGAACCTAGCAAAGTATTAACAACGCTCTTCCAATTATGGCAACACTAGAATCACTATTTCTAGCCAATTCCTTAAATGAGGATTAGTGCCTCAAGTTAGTGCCAATTAAACTTTTCCCACCTCAATTCACTCTTTCAAGCCAAATCAAGGTAAAAGGGGCAAGTCCAAGGGTTGATCACTCCCTTTAGAATAAATTCAAGCACAAGATTAATTAGAGAATCAAAGACCCAATTCATAAACTAGAAAATATTAAATAAATTGTAAAAGCATAAGGTAAGAAATTACACCCAAATATTATTTATCTCTAACACAATATCCAAATCTCAAATCAAACAACAGACCTATGAATTTAGCAATATAAAACAAGAGTTGAAGAAAGGAACTAAAGATTTTCAATAAAAGCTTTCAATCTTCACTTCAATTATGTTGGATGAAGAACTTGCTCTCCTAGCTAGCCAAAAGTTGCTCACTCTTAGGCTAAGGATGAATTGGTTGAAGAACAATTGTGAATGATCCAGAATATCTCTCCAAAATGGCTGAAAAGTGTCTTATGTGGATTGGGGTTTCCTAGTGTGAAATGACCAACTTGGGCCTGTCAGGAACCCGTTAGCCACACCTATGGGACTTTCATCGAAGGTGCATGGCCACTATGGCGGTAGATTTCGTGCGGGTACGGTACTTTTGTTGCGAGAAAATAAGCACAGGAGCCTCTTATCCCAGTAGGACACAAGCCACAGGTGCAATGTCTTCACTCGTGGCTGAAGGACTGTTGTTGTGGCCCCTAAGGGAGCAGGAGCGGTCGGCCTGGCATCTTCACTGTTGCTCTTCTCCTTTATGCCTTACTTTTGCTTCCTTTTATCCCAATTGCTCCGCTACATTTGCATGAACAAGAATCACCTGAAATATAACCAAAACATGCCATAAGTAGTCTCATATCATTATTAGAGGACACAAATTCATAAGAAAAGAGATATACATAAGTGGTAAATTCACCACTTATCAACACCCCCAACTTAAGTTCTTGCTTGTCCTCAAGCAATTTACAACCAAATTTCAAAGAGACTTTAACTAATTTAAGCAAAAGGTCCATCAAATCATTTTCAAAACACACTTATCACTTTAAGCACAAAGGATATGACTTTGGTTGGTACTAATAATTAGTCGATCACAAGTGAATGCTTAACAAACAATCCCCTCAATTTCATGCACATTTCCAAATATCAGGATAGATTTTCAAAATATGATCAAGTAATAATAACCAATCCTCAAGAAGTGACTCAAAACCATTAGTTTACCAAACATGCTCATTTGACTAAATTTCAAACTGTATCAAAATCACCACTATCTTAATTCACATGTCCTCACAAGAAAGAAAGTCCCAAAAACACTCTATTCATAATGATAAAACAAGGGACAAATGCACAAACACTCACTCACAAGAGATTTGAAGTACCTACAAGCATCAAACCATAAGCTTGTCCTTATTTTCATTCGACACTAACACAAAAGCAATCGGTTGGAGATCTCAAAGGACTTTTCTAAGCTTGTAATATAGGTTTGGGGAAGGGTAGGATAAACATTTTAGATTAAAGTGACTACATCCTCCTTGAACACCACACAATTTTTTTAATTTGAAGCCAAAGCCAATTTCTTCCTAATTTTTATGAAACACAAAGCAATATTTTGCTTACTTTAAGTGATGCCCCAAGTTTTATCATTCTACTAACCTTGGAGGTTTTGTTTCCTCTCATCTCTTTCCTCTTTTCCTCTCATTTTTGATTTCCTTTTCAAACTCTTCCTTTCTTTTGGCACTTCTTTTAGTATTCAAACAACAAGCCATGATACACTCATTTAGCACTCCTCCAAGGTATTTCTTCATCACCCTCAACTTAGAGTTTTAGCCTTATTTCACACTTGTATAATTCAAGGAGGGACAGGTTCAACCGAGGGATTCATTTTCAAAATGGTTCAAGCATTGTAATAAGGTTGTCAAAGAAGACATAATAGGCTCAAGAGGGGTAACTAGTGATATAATTTAGTGCAATGATAGGTTTTTAAGGCTAAGTAGGCTCCAACAACCACAAATAAGGCCTAAGATTATTTCTCCAACCAACACAATTAAGACTAGCATTTTAACGACTAACCAGGAAAGTTCTAGATGACACAACCAAGTACAAGAATTATTCAACAAAACTCATCACACATGGCATGCAAACTATTCAACATGGGTCAATTGTTTTTGGGAAAGGGTCAAAACTACCCTTCAACTTTAAAAAATTAGCTAACTTTACCCTCCGTCAAACTATGTGATCATATTTACCCTTACCGTTAACAAAGTTATCATCTATACCCCTACATGGATGGAAAACCCCAAATTGGCTGAAATACCCAATTTTAAATTAAAAAAAATTCATGCCCCCAAATCTAACTTGCCCAACCCAAATCCAATAATGCCAATCTATGATAATGCCAATTGGTGAGCATATTTTAAATATGATTTCGTGAGTTATTGCTTCTGTTTCGAGCTACAGTCCTATTGCTGCCCAATGCAAACTAAAATATTTGAGGGGAGTTGGTCTCTTGAAGGGGAATGATCAAGCCAGTTGGGTTTTCTTTTTTTTATGAATATACAAGTTGGATTTCTCAAATATGATTTTGGGAAATGAACTGGTTGAGTTCAAGTTGAGCTAAAATGGGGAAAAGGAATAGGGAGGGAGTATATTTGTCTGGGTTATTTAGTTAGATGGGTTGGGGCAAGTTAGATTTGGGGGCATGAATTTTTTTTAATTTAAAATTGGGTATTTCAGCCAATTTGGGGTTTTCCATCCATGTAGGGGTATAGATGACAACTTTGTTAACGGTAAGAGTAAATATGATCACATAGTTTGACGGAGGGTAAAGTTAGCCAATTTTTTTAAGTTGAAGGGTATTTTTGACCCTTTTCCCATTTTTTTTATTCCTAAACAAGGAATAGAGCCACATATTGTATCCACATCATCACTAATGGGTCAAGAGTCACAAAAGATTAAAGGCGTTGTCACCAACATCATTCTTTACTTTTCACCTACTCACAAAAATTTTATTTGGAAGGTATGCTCAATTCAACTCAATTCACATGTAAGACTAATTCTATTAGTACCAAACAAATCACTACCAAATTTATGTCAAAAGATAACAATTTGCTCTTAAGAATGATGTCACCCAATTTATCATAGGTCCAAATAATCTATCTAAATCGATATGGCTACTCAGAATTCACCAACATATATACCCTAACACACAAGCAACATGTGGTTGCTCATGCGATTCGCATGTGCTAATATGCGAATTGCATATGCAACGCACACGCTGAGCAGTATAGGTTTCCCTTCTGCCCAGCATGTGAAAAGAAAGTGCATTTCGCATGTTAGCATTTGCATCTTACACGTGCGACCTAGTGCTCCCAACTCAGGAAATTTCATCTAGCCTAACGAGTACTCAGACTTCCCCTGGCTCCAAACACCAAACAAAATGATGATTTCCCTTTAAAATGTCGTCACTCAATCTATCATTGGGAATCGTCACTCAAAGCCAATGACAACAAAAAATAAAGAAGCTAAAAATAAAGAAGTACCAAAAATGACTAATACAACAAGATTTCAAATAATACAAAACCCGACAAGGGCACAATATCCGAAGAAACAAGCCCAACAAGGTCATAATATCCAAAAAAATCCCAACAAGGGAAAAACAGAATATCCAACATAAACATGAACATCACCCTGAATGACACCCCCAACAAAGAAAGAAAGCATACTCCTCAATACAAACTAGATAAATGAAAGAACAAAGAAAATAGTGTGGGGCTTCTTGAAGTCTACATCAGACTATCAAACTCAGGAATAAGTTGCAAGTGGATAAGCAGAGGATTACGCCTCATCATCATCATCCTCATCACTCTCTTCCTCAGATAGGAAAGAGTACTCCCCACTATCATCATCCTTAGTTACTAGAATCTTCTTGTTTGGCTGCCCCCATTTGAAGATAACTCTGATACCTCTACAAATCTTGACCATGAATTTGTTCCTCTTTTTGTTCTTTTTCTTGTTAGTCTTGAAATCTCGCTAGAAAGTAATATGTGCCTTAACCGACTCAATAAAGGCCTACTCAAGCAACCCCACAGAAGCTATCACTATGGCAATGGAATTAGCCTACTTTTTCTGGGCGTCCAAGTAGGATTGCATTTCTGCTTTGATGAAGAGGTCGGATGAAGGTGCTGGATATGTAGAGCTACTATGAATCTGTGCCATGATGTCCCGAATATAATCTAACTGAGAAGCAATCGACCCAAAAGATCCCCCAGTCTATGTGCCCTGAGGGGATGGACCATGATCTACTACTATGTCAATCTTCCTGTTCTTACTCTATGGTATACATTCTCCTTGCACTCTCAATGGGTGGAAAGGTTTATCAGGTGCTATCCAATGATCTCCCAGACTTTCAGCAACCTCAGCCAACTGGTACAACTTAGTAATCAAGGAAGGGTATATCTAGGTAGGGTTGTCCTGAAGCAGATACTCCTTCAGCTCTTGGATTATATAGTGACTGACATTCACGGAAATGTCATCAAGTATGCAAGAGATCATCTTGACTCTAAGTGGAGGGACACCATACTTATGCCCTCTAGGTGACACATAGCTGCAAATAATCTCCAGCCACATTTTTGCCTCAAATGTAAAGGTTCTCGATGATATAGACTTTAGTATTCTTGCCCAACTCACTATCGCTCCTGAAGGGCACAACTTAGACACTAGACAAGTGCCCGAACGTGAGTCCTTCTAGTACATAGGCTCAAGTGGATAATTAGGCAGCTCATAGAATGCATTAATATGTTCCGGACCAAATTTCACAACCTTTCCCCTAATGATGAGTTTCAGGTTGTTGAAGTCTGTATGCTTTAAGTTTGCGTAGAATTCCCTCACCCATTCCTTATTTGTATCATAAGGATTAGATATGAAACATTTCCACCCCGTAGCCAGAAGACGCCCATGGAAATAAGGGAGTCGCTCCACCAAATTCTTCTCAACTATCCCCTTTTTTGGTTTCATCTTTTTGTCAAGGAGATTATTATAGTAATGGCACTGATAGTCACTAAACATGAGCCTCAAGGTGTCAAATGGTGCTTCTGCAGCTTCCTCCTTAATTTCATCACCCAAAGGTTCATCATCAACAATGTTGTGGTCCATTTTTTATGCTTGAAGTACCTAAAAATGTAGAATCAAGTTAGAAGGGGAGTGTGAATCTGTTAAGCGATTCAAAACAAAGTATGTGGCTAAAGAAACAATTTTTAAAGTCCTGGGAAGTCACACCTGCAAAGCTATTGTTTGCAAAAATTCTGCACAGTAGCCGCACCTGCAGAATTTTTCATCGCAGGTGAAGACTCACAACAGCGGTCAATTTATCCACACCTGCGGCCCTTGGCTTATTTTAGAACTACCACAGCTGTGGACAGGTGGACACAGGTGCGAAATTACCCCTGCACCACTAGGACCGTGCCTGCGGCATCATCTTCTTCAGCAAAAACCCAGAATTTTCAACCTTTAATCAACAATTAGAATATGCTTTTGTAGAAGAAATTGCACTCAAGACTTCCAATTCCTTAAACATATTAAGGCACAAGAATAATCAACTTAATTTTTAATAGATTCAAACACCCAAAAATTCAAGCCCTAAGTTACTTGATTCAACCTCATTGCACACACTTCACGAATTAGAAGCACATCAAACTTATACCTTTCAAACAACTGCAATTGTTAAAAAAAAGTAGAACACATACCTTGAAGATTTACAGTGAGATGGAGGATATTGAACCTTTGTCTCTTTTTCTTCCTTAAGAACAAACTATCCCCCTTCTCTTTGAAATTACTCTCTTTTTGACTTGAGAAGTGCAGTGTGTAAGAGTGAGAGATGATATAGTGGGACATTTAGGAGTTGAGTATTTGAGGGTATGGGAACGGTTGACAAGAGAACGGGGGGATTTGAAAAAGGGCATGCCCTTAACTGTAAAAGAGGAATTGACAGGTGCACCTGCGCTTATTTTATTGCAGGTGCATCGTCCCCCTGCATGATACTTATCGTTGTTGCACTGTTTGGTTTATTTAAAAGCCTTCACAATTGCAGTGTATAATCACGCTTGTGGTGGCGCACCTGCAGTTTGGCTAGCGCACCTGCAGTTTGGCTAGCGCATCTGCACCTTCGCACCTGCGGAACTGTTCATTATAGGTGCGTCAACCTAGTAGGTTCACCCAAATATTTTCTCAGCTACTATTTTAGGGTGCAAAATCACATGCGATCCGCAGACCTCAAGGTGCAACTGCACTTGATTTTGCATGTCATTTTAGCACCCTTTTGGCCCTTGATTAGATTTTTATGAGGCCTCCACTTCTCAACTTGTCCAAATCAGCTCAAAGAGACTTGAAACTTTATGGATTAGTCAAAAATTACACACTAAGCTATTCTAATCAAAAAGAACAATTTTAAAACTTCAATTTTTTTAAACCATGGGTTGCCTCCCATTAAGCATTTAATTTAACATTGCAGCGTGATGCAAGTTACCTCACCATCTAGATTTCCACTTGGAAAATTTGAACCTTTGACCCAAGTTTGAATTGAACTTCCAGTGACAATCACGTGGTGAAGATAAGAACATGGTAAGGACACTTCCTTGGTATCGCATTTTGCACTTTTTTGCCTTCAAGTAAGGAAGGTCATTTTACCTTCTATTAACAACAAACTTCAAAAAGAATACCTCGATCTTTCCCTCTTTCAAAGTCCTCCATAAGCTTGATTACTTTGACTTTCGTCCATCCAACCAAACTTAATTTGAAAAATGATTAGAGTGAGCTTTGGGTGTCTCCACTCTCAAATTTGCCTTATTTGTGACATCCTCACTTTCAAATGAACTAGAGTCTTTCAAAATAAAATGTTGGACTTTGCCTTGCAAGTCCAGTATTATTCTTTTGATCTTGGCATCTTGATTCATATGTGGGATGGTTAGTTTCCACAACATATTTTGTTCCTTAGAAACCCTTGTGTCCTCTTCTTCAATAGGGAACAACTCAAAATTACCATCCACGATCGTGAATTTTGAAACACGAGCATTCACTTTGGCGTTCAAATTCTGGATAACAATTTCAAGTAACCCCTCTTTTTGACTTCTCTTGGCATGTCTTCTGAGAAATTTCTCAACCATTGGTAGGATTATTTAGCATTGTTTCCCATAGGCTTTAATTTGGTGATCTTGATTTAACAACCATTTGTGGCTCACAATCTCATCTAGATCAAGTTTTTCTTCTTTTTGGGGTTCAAGCACAATCGGTGAAATCTCATTCATGGGGAATTCCATATATTGACAATCTTTATCATCATCCCCAAAGTGAATTTTATTGAGCCCAATGTTCGATACATGTTCATGTGTTAGGCTTGGAGGGTCTTCTTTATCAACTTGATCAAGAGGAGTAGACAAATCTTCCATGCGTGGCATGATTTCTCTTCTCTTCTTCATTAGCTCTAGTATCCAAGAACCCTTGCTTTATGCACTGTAAACCCTCATGTACGTTATCTTCCTAGGCCAAGAGAGTTTAAAGCATGGCACATATACTCTCAAATTGGGTAATGTGTTCTTCACTTACCAATTCATGACTTCTATTAAGATCACAAGTACCACTAGCACTATTGTTAGCATAAGAGGGGGGAGGAGGACGGTGATTAGGGCAATCACTCCAATGTTCGTCATGACCACCACACAAATAGAAATCACACCTATCATAGGAGTGAGATGGTGAATACCTCCCTCTCCTAGGGCCAATTCTACAATTTTGCCGAGGGTGGGGTCCTCCACATTAACAACAAGGATCATTATAATAAGGGTTGCAACCACCAAAACTCTTAGAATTTCGAGATGCCATAGAATCACTCAAAAATATAAAACTAACTATAAAAAATAAATATTCACAAATTTGAACTAAAGTAAGTAAACATAAATTCTAAACTAACTCAATACGCTAAATTATTCCTCGACAATGGTGCCATTTTTTATAACGCTCAAAAATACTCTCTAATAAGAGGTGGTAGTGATCATAAGAGCAAAACAAATAAGTAACCCAATGAGTGTCAGGGTCGATCCCACAAAAAACAATATAAAGTCTATTGAGATAATAAAGAATTAAAGCAACTTATTTAAGTTCAAAAAGCAAAAGAAATAAAATGATTGGGGGGGTTTATTGTTGAAAATACGAACAATATTGAAAGTGCGAAGTCAACCAATCTTACTAATCCAAAAATCACAAGGGAGATTTGGGAATGGGTATTACTTCAAATCCATACGATCCATTACAAGTTTATCAACTACTTACTAGACTAATCATGGGTCAAATGAAACAAGTCTTGGAAGCTCAATTATCTACCAACATCTCTCGACCATTGACAAATATTTCTCAACCAGTTCTCTCAAACCTAGCCAAGTATTAACAAAGCTCTTACAATTATGGAAACACTAGAATCACTATTTCTAGCCAATTCCATAAATGAGTGTAAGTTCCTCAAGTTAGTGCCAATTAACCTTTCCCCACTTCAATTCACTCTTTCAAGCCAAATCAAGATAAAAAGGGAAATTTCAAGGGTTGATCACTCCCTTTAGAATTAATTCAAGCACAAGATTAATTAGAGAATCAAAGACTCAATTCATAAATTAAACTAGAAAATATTTAATAAATTGTAAAAGCATAAGATAAGAAATTATACACAAATATTGTTTATCTCTAACATAATATCCAAATCTCAAATCAACCAACACACCTATGAATTTAGCAATACAAAGGAAAAGTTTAAGAAAGAAACTAAAGATTTTACAATAAAAGCTTCTAATATTCACTCAAATGGTGTTGGATGATGACCTTTATCTCTTAGCTAGAAAAAAGTGTTTCACTCTATGGCTAAGGATGAATTGGTAGAAGAAAAATTATGAATGATACAAAATATCTCTCTAAAATAGCTGAGAAGTGTCTTATGTGGATTGGGGTTTCCAAATGTGTGAAATTACTTACTTGGGCCTGACTAGAACCCGTCAACCGCACCTGCGGGACTTTTACTGCAGGTGTATGGCCATTATGGCGGTAGATTTAGCGCAGGTGTGGTATCACTGTAGCGAGAAAATAAGTGCAGGAGCGCTCTCAGCCCAGTAAGACACAAGTCGCAGGTGAAGCGTCTTCACTCACAACTGTGGGACCATTATTGTGACCCCTAAGTGCACAAGAGTGGTCGGCTTGGCAGCTTCAGTGCTGATCTTCTCCTTTTTACCTTACTTTTGCTCCTTTTTGTCCCAATTTCTCCGCAACATATGCATAAACAATAATCACCTTAAATATAATCAAAACATGCCATAAGTAGTCTCATTTCAGTATTAGAGGACACAAATTCATAAGAAAAGAGATATACATAAGTGGTAAATTCACCACTTATTAGCCTACGGGCGGCGGAGGAGATGCATATTGTACCACTGGCATGACATATCATATCATTCATCGTTTTCATGGTTCCACCCTTGTTTTCTCTTTGTTGAGTGTACACTTTGGTAGTATAGGATGTCGGAGGGTTTGTTTTCACTTGTATGTATTCCCTGGGTGTATGGGCGCTCACTGGGATTATAAGAAGATTAGTTTACTTACTCCTATTATAATTGTTTACTTGTTTACTTATGATCATCCTTACCTTGTGAGTTTCATTGTTAGCATGCCTATGATTAGTTACCTTCCTTCCTTCCCATTATTTGAGGTTACCAGTACACTGCCCTGTTTGTTAAACTTTCTTTATATATTGTTGTTGCAAGGACCAGGTGTGTTCTCTATCCTTTCACCTGTGTTCTGTGATATATCCTCGGTGGCTAGCATATCTTACTTGTATTCTTTTATGCCTTCTTCCTGTTGTTAGCTTCCTTGTGCTTTTATTTATTTTCTTCTGTGACCTTTTCTTTGTCATCTGCTATCGACTGCTTTTATACTTTATATATGCTCAATTGGCCTATGATACCTACTGGGTACCCGTTGCTTTGCAATTGGTGCTCATACTACACTTTTGCATCTTCTTGGTGCAGATCCTAGTGTGGCCTATCGCTTTTGATATGGGGACTCACACAGGCTTGACATTCGAGACATAGGGTAAGCTCCTGGCGACCGAGGCTTAGCTATATCTCTTTTTTTGGTAATTGACTCTCTTAAATATCCAGAGGCACTTGTATCTTTTACTTTTTCACTCTCTTGTACTTTGTATATTTAGTAGTGTCTCCTGTACTTTTCATACCAGGTTGTGGGATGGTGTAGTTTCTGTATATATATCTGGATTGCTTCCTTCCGCTTTGCTTTCCTTATCTTATGCCTCTTATGCATGCTTACTCAGCAAGTAGTCCATTACTCATGACCTGAGAAATTGGGTTATGATAGCTTCATATCAGAGCCTAGGTTCACCGATGTCATTGGTATATGAGCCAATGTCTAGTAGAGTCCTGCAGATTAGGATGGATATGTCAAGCCCCAAACTAAGGGAGGTGCGACTAGCACTCAATACCTTATTCAACCGAGTTAGCCACTAAAACATACTAGCTGACTAAACTGTGAGCCCAAAAAGTCGAGCAGCATAACATCTAAAATACTAAGCCTGGACCATTAAGGTCATAACCTGAATACGACATGTCATATAAACAAAGGTAGACAAGCCAAATATAATGAAGAATTGGCTGGCCGACAAGGCCTCAACAGAAAACATACATACATACCTACATATACCTGCCAGCCTAAGGGACTAAAGACTGGAAGCTACAAAAAGAAACCTAGAATATTGTGTCCACAATAGCCTCTAAGAGTTTCATAAGCACTGGTCAGGACAAGGCTCCGACTATACCCAAACTGTACAATAAAAGTAAACATTCTATGATAGCTCCAGGAAGAGGTGGAGCTTACCAACTCACCGCTGAACCCCAAATCCTAGTAGAAGGGCCGATCAGAATAACTACCTGGACCTGCACGCACAAAACAAAATGAAGCATCCCCAGGAAATAGCACGTCAGTACGAGTAAAAATGTACTGGTATGTAAGGTGGAATGTAGAATCATAAATAGCTATTTTAAAAAGGGTAATAGAGATACCACCTGAAATTGAAATTCTGATAGCCTCAATGGCCGACATCTAACCTTATAGAAATGAAATATGCATGGTATGCTCACATAATTATATGTCGTGAATACATATATATATATATATATATATAAATGCAAATGCATGTCGTACACAACCAAGTGCTAGCAATGGTGGTGTCTTCAGGTAGCTAACTGGGATCATATCTGCCAACTCATGGCTATCTGTGTCTCATACGTATAAATATAAGCAATAGACCCCATACCTCTCGATTATAGCTTGAGAGTCTAATGCATAGCATGTCATGTCATGGATACGTAATGCATGTATGTCATCATAATTATGTTGCCAATCTTGGCCTGCTAGTACTCTTTATTCTCATAATCTCGTAATCACTTCCGTGTAACATGTAAATGGTTCGTAGAACCTCATATATTTTTAGAATAGACTTGAACACTTAACTTGACTCTAGAAGGGTAACTTAAGCCTACGAATGTTCATAAAGAGCATAAGGGATTTCACTTAGTTTCTATATATGTTTTCTTAATGGTTTGTAAAAGAAGTATTTCAAAACCCAAGTCCCTTGGTAGTTTAAACATAGGAGTTACATTTAAGAGTTTTGGAAATTAACATATTATTTTAAAGTCTTCGGAAAAATACTTTAGTGAGGAAGGAGGATTGGTTGTAAATCCCTAATGTTCCTTCATAACCATTTTTAGGTCACAACACCCAAAGAAGAATAAGAATTCAAACATATGGACATATAGTCAAGGAGGTCGCCAAAATGACATATAGATGTTGAATACTCTATATAATCGAACGAGTGGAATATAAACTTAGTAGGATCATGAAAATACTTCAGTTGCGATCCAAATGCCTTTCACAGAAGGTCTTTCTAGCAGTAGAATAGTAAACTATCGCATTTGACAATTTAAGAATTTTCTAAAATTCGTGCTCAAAGGAAGGACAACGCTTAGCCTAAACATACTATAGACTATAAAGGAACATGCCAAGAAGAAAGATATACTTAACAAGCCTTTCAATTGAATCTAAAAGGTGTTTCTATGAAGCTCGATCAATTGACTGTAATGCAACAACTACAAAAATCAACAAGACTGCGGGAACGAACCACAGTCAATCAGTAAGGCATTAAAGTCATTATTATGACTAGCTAACTTTAACTCAACAATCGACATCACAATTCCTACTAGACCCACAGCTAATAATAACAACAAGAAGCTATCAATGCCTCACAAGAGCAATGAGCTCCCGAGACAATCTAACAAGGTGTATTTCACATTGTTTAATCTGACGTCTGCCGTACGCGACTCTGAGAAGAAGCGCACCAATCCACCAGTCCCTCCAATACTTTAGTACCATCAGTATACAACAATAATGACCCAAGTTTATGAGAAAAAGGGATGCCCAAAACCACAGTATCCAAAACACTATTTCATTATTTGAAATTGTAAAAAGGATTCTAAAATGTGAAATTACGAGGGAGGGTCTTAGAAGGAAGATTACCACGACAAAAGCTTCAAAATCCAAAACTAAATAAGTTCTTAGAAGGACCCACCACCGTTACTATACCCAAACCAAGTCAAAACATAATTTTATGATAATTTTGGCCCTACCCAATTTTGCCCGGACAGTCTATGGTAAAATGGTCATAACGTTTTCATCTGATGTCATATGGACAAACAGTTTGACGTTCTAGAAACTAGAGTCAAAGATGTTTAATTCGATATATAATAGGCCCTCTAACTCCTTATATATTGGGAGATATACTCGCCTCAAGTTGGCCCACCAACAAGATTACATATGCAGTTACTATTTTCCCACTTGACAAGGAGTCAATACTATTGAATACGAGTTCATGACGCGGAATAATGATATAAGAGGAATATAGTAGTTCTAAGGCTCTACAAATAGTTCCTCAAAAGCACGATAAATTTATAACCGCTAGAATCAAGGAATCGTGCCAAGAAAAGAAAGAAGTAGCCTTTACATACCTTGCTCTCACTTTCCGAAGCTACCACGAACCCCGTCTACCCATCTCTCTTGGAGAAAGCTTATGATTTGCTATAATTCAGAGTCCACGGGATACAAGGATCGAGAGGCTCACGGTAGTCTAGCGAGTGTCATCTTCATATTTACTCTGTTTTGAACTCTAATCCTCATGGCACGATTTAATGAACTAAAGAGAAAAATCTTGTAGTTATATATGTTTGGACAATTAGTGGGAAGAAAGGATTTGGATTGTCTTTGTATAAAAGAGGTGAATAACTGCAGCTGATTTCATAGCCATAAAAATTTATGCGTTTGGGAAAGTGTGAACCACCCAAATATAGCTATATGCTAGGTGGTGGGTATTCTGATTAAGTATTAGTAAATCGTGCCATGTTGCAAGCTTGTAGGCGGTGGAGTATATTCATACAACCATAATAAGTATTGGCCACATAAGTAAATATTTATCGGGTTCGCAATAAAATACATGTAACTTTTTTAAATATATCACAATTAATAGAAAATTATTTCAAATAATACCTAGCCTAAATAATAGTAATTTTTTTCACATCACTAGACTTACTATTTTCACTAAAATTTAATAAATTATAATATTCCTATAAAATAAATACATACATAATTATACCGCAACTACAGAATTTTTTTCATACTTATTTGAAACATTTTAGGAAGGAATTAAAAATATATATTATTTTTCAAATCCTAATTTAAATTAAAAATTTCAAAATCACACATAATGTTATAATAAAATTAATAATTTTAGGCTCGTAAGCCTTCGATGCAGAATGAAGGACAACCTTAAAATACCCGAGGTGTTACATCCTTCCCTCCTTAGGAACATTCGTCCTCGAATGTGAAATAGAACAGACAAGTAAGTCTAGAAACTTCTTAATTTTCTGGCAGAACCTCCCTTATACACTAGAATATACCACCTGCAAAGCAACCCATAAAACAAGCTACAATCCTCACAAGGCCACTTCATCTAACAACAAATTATCAGGCTCCACATGACCATCAATGACATAAACTCATAATAGAAATCTAAACTTACCTCAACACCAGCAACTCTATCTTTAGAAATGTTATGACGCCTTGAATCAAAATTGACATTTCCACAAGGTCTACTGAGCTTTGACAATCGTGAATCTGTATCGAACGATTCTGTTAACTCAATTCTTAGAACATGGCTCTACCGCACGATCTAAAGATGAAAGAACAATAACACATCCTAAATGTCTTGTAGCCTCCTGATTATAAGTGTGGTGCACAAC
Organism: Jaltomata sinuosa; assembly: GCA_003996215.1. NCBI lineage: Eukaryota > Viridiplantae > Streptophyta > Magnoliopsida > Solanales > Solanaceae > Jaltomata > Jaltomata sinuosa. Next base: position 214,121 of record QJPP01001336.1, on the reverse strand, counting down.
ACACCCATAAGCAAGACTCTACTAGATATGGCTTGTGGACTCCTTGGGACATGACCTACTCTGATACCAAGTTTGTCATGCCCCAAACTAAGAGAGGCCCGACTGGCACTCGGTACCTTATTCGACTGAGTTAGCCACTAAAACATACTAGCTGACTAAACTGTGAGCCCAAATAGTGGGGCAGCATAACATCTAAAATACTAAGCCTAGACCATAAGGTCATAACCTGAATCCAACATGGCATATAGACAAAGGTAGATAAGCTAAAAATAATAAAGTACTGGTTGGCCGATGAGGCCTCAACAGAAAACATACATACATACCTACATATACCTGCCAGCCTAAGGGACTGGAGACTGGAAGATACAGAAAGAAAACTAGAATATTGTGTCCATAATAGCCTCTAAGAGTGTCATAAGAGTTGGTCGGGACAAGGCCCCGACTATACCCAAACTGTACAATAAAAGTAAACATTCTATAACAGCTCCAGGAAAAGGTAGAGCTTACCAACTCACTGTTGAACCCTAAATCCTAGTGGAGGGGTCGATCAGAATCCCTACCTGGACCTGCACACACAAAACAAGATGAAGCATCCCCAGGCAATGGGACATCAGTATGAATAAAAATGTACTGGTATGTAAGGTGGAATGTAGAATCATAAATAGTTGTTGTAAAAAGGGTAATAGAGATACCACCTCAAACTGAAACTCTGATAGCCTCCATAGCCAACATCTAACCTTATAAAAATCAAATATGCATGGTATGCTCGCGTAATCAAATGTCGTGAATACATATATATAAATACAAATGCATATCGTACACACCCAAGTGCTAGCAATGGTGGTGTCTTTCGTTAGCTAACCGGGATCATATCTGCCAACTCGTGGCCATCTGTGTCTCATATGTATAAATATAAGCAATAGGCCCCATACCTCTCAATTATAGCTCGAGAGTCTGATGCATAGCATGTCATGTCATGGATGCATAATGCACGTATGTCATCATAATTATATTGCCAATCTTGGCCTGTTGGTACTCTTTATTCTCATAATCTCGTAATCACTTCCGTGTAACATGTAAATGGCTCGTAGAACCTCATATGTTATTAGAATAGACTTGAACACTTAACTTGACTTTAGAAGGGTAACTTAAGCCTACGAATGTTCATAAAGAGCATAAGGGGTTTCACTTAGTTTCTATATATGTTTTCCTAATGGTTTGTAAGAGAAGTATTTTAAAAACCAAGTCCTTTGGTAGTTTAAACATAGAAGTTACATTTGAGAGTTTTGGAAATCGACATATTATTTTAAAGTCTTCGTAAAAACACTTTAGCGAGGAAGGAGGATTGGTTGTAAATCCCTAATGTTCCTTCATAAACATTTTTAGGTCAAAACACCCAAAGAAGAATAAGAATTCAAACATATGGACATATAGTCAAGGAGGTCAATAAAATGGCATATAGATGCCAAATACTCTATATAATCAAACGAGTGGAATATCAACTTAATAGGATCATGAAAATACTTCAGTTGCGATCCCAATACCTTTCATAGAAGATCTTTCTACCAGTAGAATAGTAAACTATCGCATTTGATGATTTAAGAATTTTCTAAAATTTGTGCTCAAAAGAAGGACAACGCTTAGCCTTAACATACTATGGACTATAAAGGAACATGCCAAGAAGAAGGATGGACTTAACAAGCCTTTCAATTGAATCTCAAAGGTGTTTCTATGAAGCTCGATCAACTGACCGTAATGCAACAACTACGAAAATCAACAAGACTGTAAGAACGAACCATAGTCAATTAGTAAGGCATTAAGGTCATTATTACGACCAACCCACCTTAACTCAACAATCGACATCGCAATTCCTACTAGACCCACAGCTAAAAATAACAACAAGAAGCTATCAACGCCTCACAAGAGCGGTGAGATCCCGAGACAATCTAACAAGGTGTATTTCATATTGTTTAATCTGATGACTGCCATACGCGACTCCGAGAAGAAGTGCACCAACCCACCAGTCCCTCCAATACTTTAGTACCATTAGTATACAACAATAACGACCCAAGTTTATGAGAAAAAGGGATACCCAAAACAACAGTATCCAAAGCACTGTTTCATTACTTGAAATTCAATAAAAAGGATTCTAAAACATGAAATTATGAGGGAGGGTCATAGAAGGAAGATTACCACAACAACAGTTTCAAAATCCAAAACTAAATAAGCTCTTAGAAGGATCCACCACCGTTACTATATCCAAACCTAGTCAAAACATAATTTTATGATAATTTCGACCCTACCCAATTTTGCCCGGATAGTCTGTGGTAAAATTATCATAATTTATTAATCTGATGTCCTATGGATGAACGGTTTGATATTCTAGAAATTAAACTCAAAGACCTTTAATTCGATATATAATAGGCCCTCTAACTCTTTATATATTGGGAGATATGCTCGTCCCAAGTCAGCCCATCAACAAGATTACATATCCAGTTACTATTTTCCCACTTGACACGAAGTTAATACTATTGAATACGAGTTCATGACAAGGAATAACGGTATAAGAGGAATATAGTAATTCTAAAGCTCTACAAATAGTTCCTCAAAAGCACGATAAATTTATAACCGCTAGAATCAAGGAATCGTGCCAAGAAAATAAAGAAGTAGCCTTTACATACCTTGGCTCTCACATTCCGAAGCTACCACGAACCCCGTCTACCCATCTCTCTTGGAGAAAGCTTATGATTTGTTATAATTCAGAGTCCACGGGATACAAGGATCGAGAAGCTCACGGTAGTCTAGCATCTTCATATTTACTCCGTTTTGAACTCTAATCCTCATGGCACGATTTAATGAACTATAGAGCAAAATCTTGTAGTTATATATGTTTGGACAGTTAGTGGGAAGAAAGGATTTGGATTGTCTTTGTATAAAAGAGGTGAATAACCACAGCTAATTTCACAGCCATAAAAATTTATGCTTTTTGGGAAAGTGTGAACCACCCAAATATAGCTATATACTAGGTGGTGGGTATTCTGATTAAGTATTAGTAAATATCGTGCCATGTTGCAAGCTTGTAGGCGGTGGAGTATATTAATACAACCATAATAAGTATTGGTCGCATAAGTAAATATTGATCGGGTTCGCAATAAAATACATGTAACTTTTTTAAATATATCACAATTAATAGAAAATTATTTCAAATAATACCTAGCCTATATAATAGTAAAAAAAATTCACATCACTAGACTTACTATTTTCACTAAAAATTTAATAAATTATAATATTCCTATAAAATAAATACATACATAATTATACCGCAACTAAAGAATTTTTTTCATACTTATTTGAAACATTTTAGGAAGGAATTAAACATATATATTATTTTTCAAATCCTAATTTAAATTTAATATTCCAAAATCATACACAACGTTATAATAAAATTAACAAATTTAGGCTCGTAAGCCTTTGACGCGGAATGAAGGACAACCTTAAAACACCTGAGGTGTTACAGGATACATATGTACCCTATCTTCAGGAAGCTATAATGGAATCTTTAGAAACATGAATCTTTTCTTGCTTCCATATCATTCATCTTATCTTAGATGGTTTTCTAGAATCTCATTTATTCCGTTCACTCTTCCGTAGGTGGCTCGTATGAGATTCTTAAGAGCAGACGAGGGCAAACCTTTGACACTAGCACACCTGACTCCAGCTAGGGTCCAGGGTGGTCGTAAAGGTAGAGGTCGAAGATGTGCCAGAGCAGCAGCACCAGTTAGAGCTCCCAATGCCGAGTATGAGCCTGAGCCAGGTTTGGACTAGCAGCCCATGGACCAGGGAGCAGCCCAAGTACCACCAAGGCTAGTAGCAGCCTCAGTATCAGCACTATCCCCAGCTCCTTCATCAGATATCTGGGGTATGCTTCTTCAGTTATTGGGTATGGTTCAGGTTCATCCTTATGATGTGGCCTAAACATCCGCTCAAGGGGTAGCCCTTGGTGTCCAGAGTTCAAGAGCGCAGCCTGCTACTGTGGATCTTCGTGCATATGTTTTGTCAGTGCCTACAGTTGCTCAACCTCTTGCTCCTCTCCCAATCATGACAGAGTCAGAGTAGAAGGCTTTGGGCCGACTTATGATATTATCCCTGTCGAGGTTCTCTGACGCTCCCGGACAGGATGCTTATGACTTTTTTTCTACTTGCAAGAAGATACTTCACCATCTTGGCCTATTGGATAATCACAGAGAAAGTTATACCACCTATTAGTTGGAGGGCCCAGCTAAGCTTTGGTGGAGGGCCCAGATAGCTTGTAAACCTTCTCAGTCTCCTTAGTTGACTTGGAGAGAGTTCTACGAGCCCTTTATGGCCAAGTTCTTTCCGCAAAGTGATCGAGAGTTCTATAGAGAGCAGTTTACCCGATCGATGCAGTTATCTATGTTAGTGGTTGAGTATGGGACCCATTTTCACTATTTGGCTCCATTTGGGGCTATGATTATCCCTACAGAACCTGACTGGGTCCATCAATTTGTTTGGGGGTTGAGTATCGAGCTTTGACAGACTGTAGAGATAGTAGTTGCTAGTGGACAATTATTTTAGGCTATATAAGATCATGCCTGCACTATGGAGGATTTGCATCATCAGGACCCCAGCGCTAGAGATAAGAGGATACGCCATCAGGGCGGTTACAGTGGTTCATGCTTCGAAGGTAGAGGTTCAAGTCAGTGTTTTAGGCATAGTATCATTAGGCTCAGTCTAGCCAGCCAGTTCAGGCATCACTTTAGACTATAGTTAGGCCTCTGTTAGATTAGATTTATGGTAGTTATCATGCTTACAGTGGTCAGCCATCGAGGGGTACATCATCTGGGGCATCAGGCTATGTGGATATACATTTTTAGCCAATTTATCTCAACAAGATAGGCTATCAGGGTCATTTTATGAGCGTGGTATCATTGGTCATTTTGCTAGAGAGTTCCCTCAGTGGGGTACAGTTCAGCTATCCGCTCAGTCAGCTCATCCTTTGAGATCAGTGTAGCCACTGATCAAAGTAGGTGGTATCCCTGGTAGAGGTGGTGCCTAGCAGGGCAGGTCTGGTAATTAGGATGGAAGTCAATCAGGTGGAGGTCAGTGTTAGTTCTATGCGGTCCCTGGTAGACCAGAGATAGAGGCCTCAGATGTGGTGATCATAGGTACGATTTATGTTTGCCGCTAGTCAACTTTTGCATTGCTTGATCCTAGTTCTTTATGTTCATATGTTTCTGCCTACTTTGTTCCTTGTTTGGGGTTGGCTAGTAAGCCATTATTTGTTCCTGTATCTGTTTCTACCCCGGTAGGTTATTCTTTTGTAGTGGATCAGATTGTTAGATCCTGCTCGATAGCTATTGGTGATCTTGAAACTTGGGCTGACTTGATGATATTAGACATGCTATATTTTGATGTGATTCTGGGCATGCACTAGTTAGCCCTTCATCGAGCAGTTTGTGATTGTTATGCCAAGACCATTACTATAGTCGTGCCTAGCATATCCCCAGTTGTGTGGCATGGTTTTATTAGCCATGCACCGTCTGGTATTATTTCTTGCCTTCAGTCTAGGAAGTTGATTTCATGTGGGTGTTTGGCTTATCTAGCATATGTATTAGATGTTAGCACTGACACTTCTTCTCCTAAGTCAGTCCCTGTGGTGAAGGAGTTCTTAGATGTGTTTCCAACCGACCTGCAAGGCCTTCCACTTGAGCATGATATAGACTTTTCCATTGAGTTAGAGCTGGGTACCAGGCCCATTTCCATTACTCCATATCGTATGTCTCCAGCTGAGTTGAGAGAGCTTAAGGTTCAACATCAGGACTTGTTAGGTAAGGGTTTTATTAGGCCGAGTGTGTCACCTTGGGGTGCTCCAGTATTGTTTGTGAAGAAGAAATATGGTTCGATGCGGATGTGTATTGATTATCAATAGTTGAATAAGGTGACTATAAAGAACAGGTATCTGATGCCAAATATAGATGACTAGTTTGATCAGCTCCAGGGTGCAACAGTTCTCTAAGATAGATTTGAGGTCAGGCTACAATTAGTTGAGGATTAGGGTGGAGGACATCCCTATGACAACATTTAGGACACGTTATAGCCATTATGAGTTCCTAGTGATGTCTTTTGGGATGACTAATTCCCCCGCAGCTTTCATGGACTTGATGCATAGGGTGCTCAAGCCGTACTTGGATTCATTTTTGATAGTATTCATTGATGACATATTAATATACTCATGGAGTGGAAAGGAGCATAAGAAGAACTTAAGGATCATACTCTAGACTTTGAGAGATCATCGGCTTTATGTCTAGTTCTCAAAGTGTGATTTTTAGCTTGAGTCAGTAGAATTCCTAGGACACGTGGTGTCTAAGGATTGGATTAGAGTGGACCCAAGAAAGATTGCAGATATTCGTGATTGGCCGAGACCTACCACTCCTACCGAGGTTCATAGTTTTATTGACTTGGAAGGATATCCCATTTAAGTGGTCTGATCAGTGCGAGGATAGCTTCCAAAGGCTTAAGGCCTTATTGACTTCAGCTCCGGTGTTGACATTGCCAATTGAGGATCGAGGTTTCTCAGTGTATTGTGATACTTCATTAGTTGGCCTTGGTTGTGTGTTGATGCACTAGGGTCATGTGATAGATTATGCGTCGAGGCAGCTGAAGGATCACGAGCATAACTACCCCACTCATGACTTGGAGTTGGTAGCAGTAGTCTTCACGCTCAAGATCTAGAAGAATTATCTATATGGATTTCATTGTGAGGTTTACACCGACCATCGTAGTCTTCAGTACATCACGAGTCAGTGAGAGCTAAACTCTAGGTAGCGGAGATGAGTTGAGTTACTGAAGGACTACAACTTCACTATTCTATACCATCCGGGCAAGGCAAACATGGTAGTGGATGCCTTAAGCCAGAAGGCAGTGAGTACGGGCAACTTGGATTTTTCTTTTAGTTTTAGAGCGACCATTGTCCTTGGATATTCAGTCCTTGGCTAACCATTTGTTAGGCTTGACTTGTCAGATCCTAGCAGAGTTCTTGCTAGTGTTGAGATCTATTCTACTCTGGTTGATCAGATTCAATAGCGTCAATTTAAGGATCAGCGATTGTGTGACATTTGTGATCAGGTTGTGCGGGGTGAGGCCATCAGGGCTACTTTAGATTCTGATGGTATCTTGAGGTTTGATGGCCGCCTTTGTGTTCTGAGAGTTAGGAATTTGATTCAGTTAATTCTTTGTGAGGCTTATTGTTTTAGATATTCCATCCATCCAAGCACATCTAAGATGTATAGAGATTTGAGGCAACTGTACTGGTGGAGTGGTATAAAGAGGGACATAGCGGAGTTTGTATCTTGATGCTTGAACTGTCAGCAGGTTAAGTTCGAGCACATGAGACTAGTTGATTGATGCAGAGACTTCCCATTCCTGAGTAGAAGTAGGAAGAGCTCACTATGGACTTCATAGCATGGTTGCCACGCACTTCTCTAGGGTTTGACTCTATTTGGGTTAGTGTTGATAGGCTGACTAAGTATGCACAGTTCTTTCCAGTTCATTCTTCCTATAGTGCATAGAGGTTGGCTCAGATCTATCTCCAGCTCCTATCATTTCCGACTGCGGTACTCAGTTTACATCTCAGTTCTGGAGGACTATGCAGTGAGAGATAGGTACAAAGGTTGTGCTCAACACTGCATTCCATCCTCATAGAGATAACCAGTGCAAGAGGACTATCCAGGTCCTTGAGGATATGTTATGGGCCTGTGTTCTTGACTTTGGAGGTTCATGGGATCATTATGTGCCTTTGGTAGAGTTTGCATAAAATAACAGTTATCACTCCAGTATTGGCATGTCACCTTTTGAGGCACTGTATGGTAGGCATTACAGATCGCCAATGGGTTGGTTCGATGGTTTGGAGTCTAGGCCGCAGAGTACAGACTTATATTGTGATTCTTTAGACAGAGTTCGGGTGATTCAAAATAGACTTTAGGCATCCCGGAGTAGGCAGAAAAGCTATGTAGATCATAGACTTTGTGCCTTAGAGTTAACTCAGTGTTAGTGATCGGGTATTTCTTTAAGTGTTTCCCATAAAGGGTGTGATCAGATTCGGCAGGCGGCACAAGCTTAGCCCCAAGTATATTAGGCCATTTGAGATTCTTCAGAGAGTTGGTCATGTTTCTTATCTGTTAGCCTTGCCTCCTATATTCTCAGCTATACACCACCCAGTTTTCCATGTATCTATGTTGAGGTGTTATGTTCCGGATGAGTCACATGTGTAACAATGGGATTCAGTGCAGTTATTTGAGAGTCTGGCTTTTGTTGAGAAGCTGGTAGCCATTCTAGCCGGAGATTTCACAAGATTGAGGTCAAGAGAGATTTTTGTGGTTAAGGTTTAGTGGAGGCGCCATCCAGTCGAGGAGGCTACCTGGGAGACTAAGAGAGAGATACAGGCTCAGTATTTGTAGTTGTTTGAGCCTTCAGGTACTCCATTTTCTTGACTTTCGAGGATGAAAGTCTTTTTAGTAGTGGATGATGTAATGACCCTTCCAGCCATTTCTACATTTTCACTTTCATTGTACCATTAGAGCTTTCCTGTAGTAGCTATAAGTCATTTATGACTTGTTGGGACCAGTGGTTTGGTACATAGGCCGTTCGTTAGGTCATTATGACCATTTCCCTGTTTTAGATCTTTAACCTAGGAAATCATTGACTTTAGTCAACATTCTCATCTAGCATGCTCAGAATCAAATTCTGACAGTTTTGTTAGCTCCGGAATGTGTATTTTGGTCTAGTTGAACCTTTAGTTGGGGCCTGGGAGCTTTTGATATGGTTTTATCTCACTTTCAGAGATTTTAGGCCAGTTGGAGTTGGAAGTTTGACTTTGGTCCACTTTCAATGACCGGAGCATCAGATTTGAAATCAGACGGTTCCATCAGCTTTGGAATGTGATTTTGGGTTAGATGGGTGGTTGGTTTGGGTCCTGGGTGAGTCGGGCTCATTTTGGGTATTTGGTTGGAATTCACAAGTGTTGACTTTGGTCAACATTTCATTGTGATGGCCTCGTACAAAAGTTTCATCGATTCCATTGAGCCTGGAACGTCATTTCCACTCTAGTTACATGTTTTGTTTGCGTCAATCGGTTTTGATTATGCCCGGAATCCCCCATGGGAATTACTGGTTTTCCTGCAGCAGAGAAGTGCTCAGTGCGATCGCGCAAGAGCATCGTAATCGCACCCTTGGTGCTTTTCTCCTTCAGTGCAATCACACCTGGGCACCGCGATCTCGCTGGTGCCCCTGTTGCCCCTTTAGCAAGATCGCGCTTGGGGACCATGATTGCACTAGTGCTCCTGCTGCTTCCTTTATCACGATCACGGCAACCGCGATTGTGATGCCCTGTGACCTGCAATATAAAAGTTTGTTCCCTCGAATTTTCAGCCTTATTTCTCATTTCCTCTCTCACTCTAAACTAGCTCCCATACCAAAATCTTGGGCAAAATCATATCTTAGCAGTGGGAATTCATCGATTGTTGGATTTTATCGTTTCCTTCTTCGATTTGGTAAGTTTCTCTTCTCCAATTTCTCCATAGCCATGGCTAAAGCTTCCATTAATGCTTCTTAACTTAGATTTAGGTTGATTTTTGTGTTTTAGCTGCATGTTTGGGTTTAATCATTCGTTGAGATGTACATTGTACCTCATGGACCCTTTTCCCTCCCTCCGTGGTACATAAATCTACGTTGCTATTCTTGGTTTATGTAAAGTTTTTGCCTTTTAATCTATCTTTACCTTTGGGTTGTTTAGGGCCCTTTTCTTACCCAGATTCTGCCTAATTTCTGGGCATGAGTTCCTGGCAGCGTTGGGAACCTCAGGGTAATCTTCATTTTCCATTTTAGGTTATAGGGCCCACGAGCTCGCTTTTAACCCAGATTTTGACCCAGCTAAATTACTAGTATTATGGGTGTCATTAGCTTCATATTGACGAGTAGATTATGTTCCTGATAGTTTGAATTTTATTCGGGGCTTATCAGAGTAGTTCGGGCTTAGTAGATGTCTTTCATGTGGCTTATCGTCAGATGGCAGGTAAGTTATGGCTTACTAACTTTAGACTTTGCTTATATAGAATATAATTGTACTATTTAGCATCTTTAGGTTGGGTTTACTAGTTTGGCACCCCAGACTTTGTCTGCTTCCTTTCTGTCCGCTCTTACTTTATTTGCTTTAGTATTTGAGCTAGTTTTGTAGTATTACCCTTGCGGCCCTATTTGGCCTGTGTTTATGCCTTTGGAGCATAGTTTGAGGGGTATTTGGGAAATGTTCATGAGTCCCGAACATTGATTTATGATTATGAGCTAATTATCTGTGTTGTAGAGCGGATTGAGCCTGTGCAGAGACACTAGGTTGATTGTGAGTTGTTGAGTTGTTGGTTCTATTTGAATATATCATCATTATCATGCAAAGAGCTTTTTTTGCATTGATTTATTACTACTATGAGGTTGGGGGCCTAACTATCACCAGTTTTTAAACCTTGTATGGCCCCAATGGCCCATTTTTCAGTTAAATGGCTATAAATGGATTTAAACTGGTTTTATGGATCTTCTTGGAGTAAAAGGGAATATATGATGATTTTATTACTGATTTTGAGATGATACTAGACTCGGCTAGGCCGGAGTGCTAGACATGACTTTATTTACTGATTTTATACCCAGAGAGATTCTGGGCATGCATATTAAGAGTTTGTATGTGGTCTCGGAAACCTCTATAGACCTTGTCAATTCGGACTAGGGGCTACAGGCTGAGAGCTCCATAGGAGGGGTATATGGGGGAAGCCTTCCATGGGTCCTACCTGCTAGGCCTACGGGCACCGAAGGAGGTGCATACGGTACCACTAGCATGACATATAACATCATTCATTGTTTGCACAGTTCCACCCTTATTTGCTGTTTGTTAGTGTACGCTCTGGTAATATGGGATGTTGAAGGGTCTGTTTTCACTTGTATGTATTCCTCAGGTGTATGAGAGCTCGCTGGAATTATAGGTAGATTAGTTTACATACTCTTATTGTAATTGTTTACTAGTTTACTCATGATCATCCTTACCTTGTGAGGTGCATTATTAGCATGTCTATGACTAGTTGCCTTCCTTTCTTCCCGTTATTTGAGGCTATCGGTACACCGCCCTATTCGTTAAACTTTCTATATATTTTATTATTGCAAGGTCCCAGGTGCGTTCTTTACCCTTTCACATATGTTCTGTGATACATCCTCGGTGGCTAACATAGCTTACTTGTATTCTTTTATGCCTTCTTCCTATTGCTAGCTTCTTTGTGATTTTCTCTATTTTCTTCTGTGACCTTTTCTTTGTCATCTGCTATCTACTGCTTTTATATTTTATATATGCTCAGTCGGCCTATGATGTCTAGTGGGTACCCATTGCTTTGCATTTGGTGCTCATACTATGCTTCTGCATCTTCCTGGTGCAGATCTTAGTATGGTCCATCGCTGTTGACGTGGGGACTCATACAGGTTTGACATCTGAGACATAGGGTGAGCTCCTAGCTACCGAGGCTTAGCTATATCTCTTCTTTTGGCAGTTAACTCCTTTGTATATCCAGAAGCACTTGTATCTTTTACTTTCGCACTCTCTTGTACTCTGTATATTTATTAATGGCTCTTATACTTTTGATACCAGGTCGTGGGATGGTGTAGTTTTTGTATATATATCTAGATTGCTTCCTTCCGCTGCTTTCCTTATCTTGCTTTCGCTTATTATTCTTCTTATGCGTGCTTACTCAGCTAGTAGCCCATTACTAATCATTCTGGGCTACGGGAATTGGTTCGCCTATAGGGGGTTGTAGTTGCCATTATGACTTGAGAAATCAGGCTGTGACAGCTATAAAACAATCTTTTATACAATCGCTAAGGGATAAGAATTGATACAAAGTTAAGTAACATAAAGGACTTCGAGTATTATATTTCTTACCCTATTCCCTGTGGAATTTGACCCCAACCTAATCATTGAGTTACTATATTTGACAGTGATCATTTATACTTTTAAAATGGGTGTAATTTGAACGTATCAAATTTTGGCACCGTTGCTGGGGAACACAGTTTTTGTAATTTACTTGGAGAAATTCTTACTTTACTTTGTGTTCTTTCTCTATTCTATCACACTTGGTTGGTTTTGTAGTGTGTGCGGGCCACCGTGGCTGCCAACAACAAGAGAAATCAAGGATAATCAGCCCAATGTGAACTCGAACATTGAGAATCCTTTGGCAGATTACAATATGAATGTCTTTGCAGCAAAAGTGCTAGACTTTCACTATGCCAGTGCCATCGTTCCTCTCAGAGTGGATGCTACCACTTTCAAAATTGAACAGGGGGCTTATGCTATGCTGAGAGCTGAGGGTATGTTCCGAAATTCTACTGATGATGATCCACATGAGCATCTGAAGAACTTCATAGATATTTTTCAGACCTATAAGCAGAATCATGTGTCAAATAATTCATTCAGGTTGAGGTTGTTTAAATATTCATTGACTGGAGAGGCTCACAGTTGGCTCAACAACCTTCGTCCAAACTCAATTCACACTTGGAATGAGTTGGTGAACACTTTCATGAAAAAGTGGTTCCTTCCAAGCAAGAAATTCAAGCTCAGAGATAAGATATTCTTCTTCAAGCAACTTCTGGGGAAGAAGTTGTATGAGGCTTGGGAGGTTCAAAAAGTACCTCCAAAGATCCCCAGGTCATGAGTTTCCTGATCACATCCTAATGGAGAAGTTTTACATGGGGTTGGACCCCATCTCTCAGTCTATTGCGAACAATGCTACTGAAGGTAGTTTCATGGACAAGACCTTCGCCAGAATCACTTAGATGATGAACAGATTGATCTCCCATAATTAAGCTTGGCACTCAAGCGGATCTAATGTTGGATATATGCCTTCATCCCTGGAAAATATAGCCAAGGAGAACCATGAGCAAGATGAGACCATTGCCCAGTTAGCTACTAGCCTAAATCTGCTCAACAAGAGGCTAGCAGAAAGTGACACCAAAAAGGTGAATGCAGTTGAGAGAATATCTCTACAGCAAACACAGGTGTACATTCTAGATGAGGGTGGATACACAGATGCATAGATGGCGCAGGTTGAGAATGTGAACTACCTAAATAACACTCAAGGTAATTAGCAAATGTATCACAAGCAGATGTACAACAATTAAACTCAGTAGGCATCACAGCAGCAAGCTCAAGAAAACTATCACAATGCCAATAACTTTGGCAATAGAAGTGCAAATCCTTACATCCCTCCACGATGAAATCAGCAAGATTAGAGGTCATCCAAAATGGAGAGCATGATCGAGAGGATTTTAGCAAATCAAGAGAACGTTGATATATTAGTAAAGAATTTGGCAAAAGTGGTGAGTTCCCATACAACTTCCATCTAGAAGCTAGAACAACAATTCAGAGATCTATCAAGGGAACAAAATCCTAAGTTGAAGGGTCAGTTCCGTAGTGATATTGTTGCTAATCCAAAAGGTGGTGGTCATACAGCATATTGTATAGACATTACCACCCAAAGAAGGCGTATCACAATGGATGATATTGTGAGGTTAGAGGAATCAGTGGAGGAGACCGAGGTAAAAACTCCAGTGCCAGTTATTGAGAAAGTTGTTGAATCGGTTATAGAGAATAAGAAAAGACCGGTGAAATAATTAGTGCAGCGGTATACATGCCCTCTACCTTTTCCATAAAGGTTGATAAAGAAGGTAGAAAACTCCAAATGTCTAAAATTCTGTGATCAATTGAAGCAGCTATAAATGAATATTTCGTTCCTTGATGCATTTCATGAGATGTTGGGGTTCGCAAAATATTTCAAGGAGTTTATGATATGATATCTCCCGGCAACGTTCATGCTAGACTTACACTTCAAGGTCTAGACAAGAGGATCCAAGCCACACTCACCCTTGAAGCACAAAAGGGAGCTTGGAATAGCCTCATTACACTCCAAACGAAGCAATTCCACATTTGGATGATTGCTTGGAAGCAAAAAAAAGAGGACACCACAAAGATGGTTGCTGCCAGAGCTGTGCAAAGCCATGTGCAACCCACACAATGGATGGTGCGAATCTCACCACACTTCGCACATGATGTGCGACCATGTAGTCTTCCAAGGTCACTTTTGGGCCTTATTTTAAATAACCACGTTTGGGCTATGTTTGTAAGAGGCATATTATAAATAGATGTCTTAGCTATTTTCATTCCTTAGATTATGAAGATTATGTTGAATTGAGATTTGAAGAACTCTTTTGAGTGTAGTTTATTAGAGGGTGGAATCTCTATAGTTCTAGCTTAGTGTAGCTTAGGTTAGTGATGGGTGGATTTCCATTGTTGATCTAAAACTCTTTTACCTCGATTTTCACTTGAGTTGCTCATTTGTGGATGCATTTGGGTTACTTATTTCTATGGAATTCAAGCTCTCTTCCCCCTTGGTTTAGTTATGGATTCAATTAAGCCTTTCTTTCTTCACTTCTCATCTCCTATTTCTCATATATCTTTATTTTCTGCATATTTGAAAGATTTCAATTGGTAATCCCAATTCAGATCTTATCATAAGGTATCAGAGCTTAGGCTAAAGGATTGTTCCCACAATTCTTAATCCTAGGTTCATAAATTTGAAAATAAATAAGGAAAAAAGTTTTTAAAAAAAAATCAAAAAATATTATTTTGATTTTGTATTTTATTTGTGTTTCTGACACTAGATTTGTGTTCTCTAGTGTTTATTGAGTCTAGATCTAGGATTTCATCTTGTTTGGAGTTAATTTGAGGTTTTCACCATTGTTGGGTTGAAGAACTTGAAGAACAAGCAAGAGGGTTTTGAAGATCTGGGTTTGTTTGAAGATTCAAAGGTATTGGGCTTTGATCTCCTCATCATAAGGAGTTCAAATCTTAAATTTGGAAGAAATCAGAGCTAAATTGAATCTTCTACCATTTTTGGGTTTGAAGCCTTTAAAGAACTTGAAGAACATGAAAATGGGTCTCTTCGATTTTGGTGATAATTGACTCTAATTTGTACTGGGATTTGTTCTCTACATCGAGGAGAGGCTACGTTTCAAATTTGGGGTCAATCCGAGCTAAATTGAAGAAGTTCCAAAAATTTGAAATTCATATTGTTCTTGGTGTTCTTCATATCCTGGAGAAGAAGTGGAACTAAAGGTGTTTGATCCAAAGAAGAAGTAACAGAAAAGAGTATTTGTGTTTGTACAAAAGAGAATTTATCAAAAAGGGCAAGTACTAGGAGCAAAAAGTACAAAAAATCAGAAACAGCTGAAAACTCGGAAGCTTCAGGTGTTCTGCCTAGGTTGTGCGACGCGATGTGCAACCAGCATATTACTTGGTGCATTTCGCACCAGGGAAAAGTTGGTTTCTAGTTTGGTTGTGCGAAATAAGGTGTGTTGGGCACTTCTTCTAGTGCGTTTTGCACCAGACTCCGCACCAACGAACAGTTGCAAATCCGTTTTGCTCCAACAAATCTCAGGTTCTATCTTCTTTGCTTCCTTTCTTTGATTCTCCTATCGTATATAAATCCTAAGACTAATTAACAACAAGTAATTATTCTACTTAGTTGTAATTAGATCTCTTGCGTTCGTTCATTTCGTGCCAATTCGTTCAAGCTTTTCTTGTTTGATTTCATTGTGAATTGTTTGGCTCTTGTCCATTTGCTTTTGAGTTGTCCGTTATTCGATTAACAAGAATCTATTCTTCCACAAAGAATTAGTAACCTTGTGAATTGATTGGGCAAAGGTAGTTCACTATCAACCTTGGGAACGACACCCTAGGAAGGTAAGTTGAGAGAAGAAAAAGGCAAGAGGTGAGCATATCCGAGTGGTTCTAGCCAAGCACAATTGAGTGTAAACACGAGTGTTGGTAAGTAACTCTTACTACTAACCTTGTTTGCTCATTTTGCAGGTAGGTACCAAGGAGTTATAAGGCAACATGTCATCCATAGCCTCGGATACTTATGATGATGGAGCCAATGAAAGTTATGCTTGTAGCAACGGAGGCTATGATTCTAATACTAAGGCCTATGAAGGATATGATGGATCCAATGAGGGCTATGACTTTGAACATGATGGTGGAGCCTATGAAGGCTATGATGGAGCCAACGAGGGCTATGACTTCGAATATGATGGAGCCAATGAGGGCTATGATGGTTCGTGTGACCATGGACAACATAGTGATGAGTACTACTACTCCGAAAGTGAATACAAAGCAAGCGTTCATGGATCATATGATGAAGATAGAGGAGTAGGAGAACCGTATGATGAGTCTTATGATGATGGTGAAGGTTCTCACACTACACACAATGAAGATGGATGCGACATGAGGTATAACACTTTCTCACACATACCTTATGAATCATTTGCTAAAAGTCCTTGTAGAAGTGGAGGTTGTGAGGTTGAGTTCTACGCCTCGTCTTGTGCTACTTACTATCCTAATCAAAGGGACATGAGTGTATGTGTTGAAATAAGTAGGAGTCTTCCGAAGAATGGTGGTATATGGGTATTTCCTACCTTTAGGAATACCATGTCTCGTACTTCTTATCCTAATGCTAATGTGTATTGTTCACAATATGGAGATGGCATTAGAGGAAGTAGAGGGAGCCTAATATTTCAAGATAGGAGTGGCTCAGGGACGCGACTTCTTGAAACAAAAGTGAATGTTTATGGTAGTATGGGGTACGACCTTAAACTTGATGACCGTAGTTGTACCAACTTCATCACCCCTCAAGTAGTTGAGTGGTTAAGACTACCTTGTGTGAGGAGACACAACCCTTATCCCCTTCTAAATGGATACTGGGTTGATCGATATGTGAAGGTACTCTCTTCACTTGGAGAGTATCAAGAGGAGGTTTGGTGCGATGTGGCTCCTATGGATACTTGTCACATACGTTTGGGACATTCTTTGTTCCAAATTCATAAGGTTCCATGTACACAAGAATGGTACAAGTATGTGGCAAACAAAAACGGGAAACTTCTCTTCCCACCAATTCCCCCTAAAGAAGCAAGTGCAAGTGAACCACTCCCGAATGTGCAAGAAGATCATACATATGTGAGGGATTGGTATAAGTATAGCATGGACTATAATAAGAAACTTATCTTCCCACCAACACCTCCTAGAGAAGTGAAATCAAATGAGCTCCTTCCGATAAGGGATCGTGAATCCTTAAGCAAAAAAGAAAGAAGGGCTTACATGCAAAGTGAATTAGACCGACTTTGTCAATGGGCTAACAATCTTAAGCCTGGGGATTTACAAAAGAGCATGAGTAAAACCACTCCTCATGAAGATAAACTTAAGGAGTTGCCTTTGGAAGCAATGGAAACTACTCCTTGTGAGGTCCGCACTAAGGAGTCAAACATAGAAGTCAAATTATCTACTCCTTATGCTCCAAAGTAGAAACTTGAGTTGAAGGGGTCTTCTAACCCTTCTCAAGGAATACTTGGCATTTGTCCTAACTCCAACAAAATTGAGAGAGAAAAGATTGAGAGGAGTAAGGGTGTGAAAAGTGACAACTCTATAGAGGAAAAAAGAGAGTTTGTGTGGAGTGATGTGAGAGGGTTGTCACAACCTTATACTAACTCTTCTAACTTCTCTTCTTTGTCTAGTTGTCTTGATACTTGTGCAGGTATTCTTGGAAGCAAACCCAATGAGGAACCTCAAAATGTTGAGCATCATGAGGTGGTTGAAATCTTCCAAAGGGAGCAAATGTGATCCACTGATGATGACCAAGGTGGAGACGATTCTTCATATGAGCTACAAGGTAACAAAGCTAATCTCAACACTTTCATTAATGAAAATGAACATGATAGTGACTTAAGTTTGGTTGATACCTTACCTTTACATGAGTTTGATGAGTCTTTACCTTGTGTTGAGCTTACAAGCTATACCTTGTTTGAGGGTAATGTCTTGTTTGTGCATAATAAGGTCACTCCTAATGAAGAACCTAGTGGTTTGAATCTTGATTGTAAGGTAGCTCCTCTTGAGGGCTATATCTTATATGATAAACCACTTTGGTATGACAACACACTTTCCAAAGATGGAAATCTCTTCTTGGAAGATGAAAGTACGTCTAGTGGGAATGATTATGTTAAAAGGAATGATCATTTGGGTGATAACGTTGATTTGCTTGATTGTTTGAAAAACCCAATTAGTGATTATCCTTATGAAATTGGTGATAAATGTGATTCCTTGTATGACACCCCACCTTTGTTTGATAAATATGAGGATGAGCTAGATGACTTGAATTCTAGTCTCTTTGGTCCTAGTGGTGGTGAATGTCAATTTGGAAATTTTTATTTGAAAAAGGAAGGTGACAATTGTTTAAAATATGATACTTGTCCCTTGGATTGTCCTAACCCTATTGGTATTCTTGATTGTGTTCTTGAATCCAATAGTGAGCTTACAAGCGATGACACCATGGATGAGGTTATCTTGCGGGATACCTTTCTTTACTACCTCTTTACACTTGATGATGTTTATACTTGTGTTCAAAATACATTGTGTAGAGGTAGAAAACTTCTTAGAGTGTGTGATTGTTTGAGCAAACAAGACATGTGGGTCTCCTATCCTTTTTACCCCGGAGATCCTTTGCTAGTATGTGATCTCATACTAGTAACTCTTACAGACCCTAAGGCAAATGTGTCATTGCCTATTGTGGGTACCCCTTATCTACTTGTATCCTTGTTTGACACACTTGTGCTTCAGTTGTGTGAGTTACAACTTTTGAATGGCAAGTCCATTAATTGTTTGTGGGAGAGTCCATGGGGTACACTTGGTACCAAGTTTGTATTGTCAACTTCTTGTCACCCTCTTGGGGATGGACATCTTGAAGTAATGACTTGGAATCTTGGGAGAATGCTTACGCTCATGATTGGAGGGAACCCAACTTCTTGGGAGGACCATTTGTTGTTGATTGAATTGGTTTCTAATAGAGTCCTCAATCCCTATAGTAGCATGACTCCATTGATGATCTTACTTCCATTGGGAATTTGCTTGAGAAAGAGAGGTATAATTGGCTTGAAATATCTTATCTCATCTTCGTGTGGTCTTACTTTTGAGAACACCTTAGATGAGGATAGTACCCTTAGCACCTTTCCTTACTACCTCTTTGCATATGATGATGTCCATGTTTGTATTGGATTTATTTCTTGTAGAGGTAGGGATTCCTTGGATTGGTCCACTCATCTTTGTGACCAAGTTGAGTGGGACTTATATCCCTTTGACCCTGGAGATGGTCATATAGATTCCCATTTAAATGCTGGTGTTGCACTAATCTAGGACAAGAAACTATATCACACTTGTTCATCCAATCCCCTACAGCTACCAGGACTTGGTCCTTCTTTTCCTCTTTTGCAGCTATTAATATTCAAGGGCTACACCTAAGGGATATAATACTAGCTTGGTGGAATGCACCTGTCAAACAAGACATGAAGGCATACTATAAAGCCATGCCTGGCATAATAGTATGGGAGACCTAGAAGAGGAGAAATATAAGCAAACATGAGTGTAAGCTAGTATCTACCCACAGGGTCATACATACCAGGTCACATGGACACTGCATAGGCTACTCAAGGTCAGAAGACCTACCATGCAGTTCTCAACTAAATGGCCAGATATCCTGAAGGTAATGGAGGAATACACTCCTCAGGTGAAAATAATCAAAATTCTTTGGGAATTTTCACCTGAAAAATTGGTTAAGTGCAATTCTGATGGACGAGCATTCATTTAATCATTCATGCAACCTGTTTGAACATTCCATAGATCAAATAAGAATTTATTTTCCTTTGAATTCAATTATTTCGATTATTTTTTACTCAATTTTCCATTATTGTTCGTTGCTTCAAACTTAACATCAAAGATTTATAAAATAATTGAATTAATTTTGTTGCTATAGACCCCTTTGAAACAAATTCAACTAATTTTCCTAATAAACGAGTTTTAGGATAAATAATTTTCTAGTTTGATTTGTAATTTTATTTTGATAGTTCTAAATATCTATTTCATGTTCATGATGATGTCTTTGAGTCCTTTAGTTATTCATCATTGTTTCATTCAATTTCGTCGAAATATCTTAGTATATAACAAGATTTTTTAACTTTTATACAAGAAAAATAAAATAATCATGGTATAAAATTTTATCATTTTCCTTGGAAACAACTAAATTATTGAACGCATACAATTTTTTAAAGGATGCTACATGTATATATTTGGTAGTGTTATGTTGGAATATAGTCAACCTAATATGTTTTTGAAAGTATATCATCAAATATTTTAGGG
The DNA here is from genome assembly GCA_003996215.1 of Jaltomata sinuosa. Classification (NCBI taxonomy): domain Eukaryota; kingdom Viridiplantae; phylum Streptophyta; class Magnoliopsida; order Solanales; family Solanaceae; genus Jaltomata; species Jaltomata sinuosa. The sequence continues at coordinate 193,783 of QJPP01001336.1, read as the reverse complement.
AAAAGGGTCAAAAATACCCCTCTACTTTAGTTTATTAGCTAAGCTTACCTCTAATTATACTTTAGGGCTAAATATACCTCTATTGTTAATAAAATTTACAAAAATACCCCTAGTTATAATATTTTTCCACCATGGCATTTTAAAATTCCATGACCTAATATTTGGGTGAGGTGAACGCTATGTGGCATGCCACCTCACCATTAGTTTTTTTTTCTTTTCTTCTTTTTCTTTTTCTCTGTATCCATTTATAAAACCTCTAATCTAAAAATAAATTTGACTTCATTCTTGAATTTATTAATTAATTTAATTAATAAAAATTAACAAAAAATTTTTTGAAAAAACCATAAAAACATGTGAACTCGCAAGCAGTGCGTCTCCAATATCAGGTGCAATTCCCGTAACAACATTTACCACGTCAATACCCAGCAAAACTGCATACAGTCCCAATTAATGAGATGGTGGATTCCAAAAATAAATTAGATATCCTTTTATAACATCAAAATTTCTACTTAACAAGCATCTTCTTCAGCATATGCTTGGAGCACATATTTTCTTGATGGGTTTTTTAAAAAATTTGTTAATTTTTATTAATTAATAAATTCAAGAATGAAGTTGAATTTATTTTTAGATTAGAGGTTTTGTAAATGGATAAAGAGAAAAAGAAAAAAAAAAGGAAAAAAAATAAAAAATTAGTGGTGAAGTGACATGCCACGTGGCATCCATCTCACCCAAATATTAGGCTATACAAAATTTGAAAATGTCATGGTGGAAAAATGTTGAAAGTAGGGGTATTTTTGTTAACTTTGTTAACAACAAGGGTATATTTAATCCCAAAGTATAACTAAGGATAAACTTAGCTTATAAACTAAAGTAGAGAGACATTTTTTACCCTTTTCCCAATATTTTTATATAAAAAAATGACAAAAATTGAAGAAACCAGAGAAACCAACTAAATCGATGAAAACCGAAGCAATGGAAAATCAATTTAATTGATTTCAATATTTAATAAACTATTTAATTGATTTAGTTTGATTTCAATAATAAAACCACTTAATTGATTTAGTTTACTTTTAGAAAAAAATCGAGTCAAACCAAACCATGAACATCCCTAGTTTACACCATTCACAAATCTGAAGTTTTAATGCGAAAAAGAAAAAAAAAAAAAAAGGGCAAAAACAATAAATGAAACATTGAACAAAGTTGGGTGGGTTGAATTATAACCCATTGTTCAACCCAAGTAAACTTTGGGCTAGTTGGGCTGCGACCCATTTATTATACCAAACCATTTGCCCAAATTTGACCCAACCAGCCCACCATTTCACACCCCTAATGGGAACTCAATAGTCTCCATTTACTTCGAGAAGAATAATTTAGGTGTTACAAAGGTTCAGAAGTTAGCTCGTTTAATAAACAACTCATTTCCATCAAAATACCTCCATTTGACCAAAGGTGCACTCACCTAACCCATTCTATGGATTAGAACCCCTGCAGGTGGTGCAAACTTGCCAAATGCACACTGTACATATTTGCAAGTATAATCCTTCCCTCAGGATATAGAACCCTAGAATTCTGTATCAAAGCAAGCCATCATCACTTTGGAGACCATGGACCTTGCAAAAGGAACGTAACTCAAACTATACCTGTAATGCAACGAAAGAGCATCAGCTTCCAAGTCTAAAAGTAATTATATTTAGGATTTGACAACTATCTTAGAAGGATAACCAAGTCAAGTAGATGCGGATCCAGAATAAGACAGCAAAAAGGGTGAAGCTTTCTGTTTATAAGCTAATGGTCCTATCTACCCTAACTTTGAGCCAAATGCAAAAGCTGATAAATAAGAGATAGTTACCAGCGTGCTACACACAAGGTTACATGTTCATCAACAAAATTACATATACAACATCTCGACATACTAGTTTATCCAAATTCTCCAAAAAAAATTGAAACTGGTAACTTAAGTCTATATATATAACGCAAAATGTTTATCCAAGACTGAACCAGTATATGACTAAAGTCCGACATACCAGATAAGTGCACCAAACTCCAATATAATTGACAAGAGTGTCAGTAGCTTGTTCCGCACCTGATGCAAGTAAATGTAGATGAGATACAGAATGGCAAAGTCTGTTGAAAGACAAAATGAGGAAACCAAAAAATGTGACTGATACAGTAACTCACATATAGAGCACAAAACAGAGCAATGATAATGCTTGCTATATAAATGGCAGTTGCATATATACGAACTGGGTCAAGCATCATTGTCACTTGTCGTTTAGGCCCTATGAGGAATGCTGTGCTGCCACAAAAAAATTCCAAGTGAAAAGATGAAAAACAAAATGGTAATAAGAAAGGCAGAAACTCTGGTTTTGGATGCTATATATCACAAAGCATATCTCAGAAGGGGGAAAATTACCATTATCAAGTCTACACTCTCCAGCATCCTTACATACTACATATCCTTGTTCCCTATTCAATCCTCTCACCAGGAGATCAGACAAGTTAGATTAGAGATTTTCTATGCGATGGAGTAGCGGAAAGGAAATATGAATGGAAGAAGGTGGTTACTACTATTGAGGGAGGTCAGAGTGCGAAACAATTCTATATCAAACAGACCTCTACTTCGGAAGTAATCATGGATGTTTATGAATGACCAAGGGAATTTTTAGGTTATCAAGAATGAGGGAGGGACTTCATTGAGAGAGGTGATTGCACTAAAGTACGGAAAAAAGGAAAATGATTGGTTCACTAAAAAGGTAAGAAACTCATAAGGGTTTTGTGTGCGGAAAGGAAAAATGAAAAGGTGTCGATGTTCTCAACATATATCCGACTCCTAGTTGGGAATGAAAACTAAGGGTGTGTTTGGTACGAAGGAAAATATTTTCTTGGAAAACAAGTGGGTTTTATACTTATTTTCTAGTGTTTGGTAAGTAAGCAAAAAAATATTATCCCAATAGTATTTATATATAATCTAGCAAAACACCGTAGGATGAGATGGGGTGGGGAATCGGAGTTCGGGGTTGGCGGGTTGGTGAGATGGTCAAGGGGTGGGGTTAGAAGCGTTGGGTTGGTGGGGAAAAGAAAATGAACTTGGAATGCCACTTATGGAACTTTTATTCCGTACTTCCATTTGAAATCATTTTTCTCATTTTTACGGAAATTATTTTCCTAGAGAAAATATTTTCCAAAATACTTTGACCAACCAAACATGGGAACATTGGAAAATATTTTGTGAAAAATGTTTTCCTCCATATCCCCCACACCCTAAATTCGTTTTTGGCTTGACATATGATGGGAGGAATTAACATACAGAGATCCTTCTTGGCTATACTCCATAGCAAGAAACAAAGAAGCACCAGCACCAAATTTAATTAGAAGTTAAATATCATGGGATAGTCTTCAAAAAACTTATATGATAGTAAATGTTGGGCTGACAAAGTCTAACATATCCACAAGATAAGTGTTGCAGAGATGTAAACGTTAAGATGGACGGGCGGTCAAAAGATTAAAGAAGATTAAAAAAGATCACATTCGGCAAAAGGTGCAAGTAGCACATATCAAAGATAAGAAGAGAGACTTGCTTGAGATGATTAGGTCATGTCCTACACCGACCTCCAGATGCACCAGTTTATACGTATGAAACCATGGTGAGTGAAGATGTTGAAGTGGGGAAATAGAGTTCAATGAAGGAAAAAAATCTACATAGGTGACATCCATGAGTTGAAAATATGTTTGTCATGTTAAGCATTTAATTTAGGTTCTATGTTTTCTACGAAACTTCTAGTCTTGTCAGAGATTTATATGCCAATAAAAAATATAAAGACTTCTAGTGATTTTATTTGTATTATTTATTTGTATAACATCAGTCTGAGATGTGTTTCATTTGGGCAACGTGGTCAGTGAGGATTCATATAGCCAATCTCAACTTGATTGAGATGGAGTTTGTTGTCGTTAACTCTTCAAAACAACTATCCAGGACTAGGAATGGGTTAAGATGGAAAAGCTCCTCGACAAAATATATAGTACTGAAATTGGAAAGGGTGAGAAAAGGATTGCATGGATGGGACTAGGCCGAAATGATTCTCAATCAATTCTTACTATTAACTGTTTGTTGAATAGGAAAGGCACGAACAATATGTCGAGATTCATTTGGAAAACAAAAAAAAAGGGGCATCCCGGTGCACTAAAGCTCCCGCTATGCGCGAGGTCCGAGGAAGAGCCGAACCACAAGGGTTTATTGTACGCAGCCTTACCATGCATTTCTGCAAGGGGTTGTTTCCACGGCTTGAACCCATGACCTCCTGGTCACATTACAACATCTTTACCAGTTACTCCAACGTCCCCTTCTCATTTGGAAAACAAAGAATAAAAAAAGTGTCTTTTTTACATGGTGTGGACGCTAGTATGCCATTCTACCAGCAAATAACTTAAGCAAGGCCTAGTAGTAGTAAGCTGGTGTTGTCTGGATAAAAAGGGGGGGAACATAGATCACCTGCTATAGCATTGTGAATTTGCTACCGGGTTGTGGAATTTCATATGCCCATTGCTCAATATTGAGTGGGTACTAGGTATTGGAAAGAGAAGGAAAGCCATGTCGAAGTTTTGTAACTCTCCAATTTGCATAGAACATTATATGCATATTAACTGACCAATTTTTTCATAATTTCATGTTATTTAAAAACTTCTTTGTTTAAAGAAATTTTTTTTGAATTGTACAATCCGTGCATATTGGTTAGAAAATTCTTCAGAAACTATAGAAATACTAGGATGCTTAGTTGATTGGTGGAATAATTATTTCTACCAGGTGATGGACATTGACTTGACCGAGTTGTAGAGATAGTCTATAGGTCAAACAAGAAAGTTGGTATCTTGAGGAGGCAATTACGTAATTTTGAGAGATGAAAACTATTCTCTAAATACTCTAAAACAATGATGTGTTATGGTGCAAATTTGTTGAACTGCTTTGTTTTGATAGGTCAAATTTGTCAAACTCCTTATATTTGAGCTATCGGATCTTTAAGACTAATTTTAAGCAGCTTTTGTGAAGACCAAAGATCTACTCTGTTGTCTACAGTATCAAAAATAGGCAAAAACTCATTGGATAGGTGCTGCCCAGCTTTTTCCTCAATAAGAATAGGAATAGTTTTGACCAATTAGGCCCCTTTTGATATTCATCATGATTTCTTTCAAGTATATTCAAATTTCAGACCATCAGTGGGTATTTAGTTGTATGCTTAAGGTGCGGGAGCTACTTATACTAGGTAAGGAAAATTCTTAAAGGAAGTCAAGAGAAGCACTTTTGCCCGTTCCAGGTGACTTTTGGCGTAGAAGAACTTTATAGTTTTTGGGTATTTAGTTGAGCTATGTATACACTAAAACTCCAAGATATGCACAATTCAAAAAAATTACATTTTATTTATTTTATTAGAATATTTTTGAATAACTTGAGCCTTGGGACCATTTCTTCTTACTGGAAGTTGTTGTATCGGTGTTTTGCTACTTTAAGTACCTACTTACTTAGTTTATTTGAGAAAGTATATTTTGAGCACTTGATTGATTTGTGTCCATACTAGTAGGTAGGAGTGTATTATCAGGCTGTCCATTCTAGTAGTCGTTGCATTACTCTTGTTTCTTGTTCTTCGAGTTCTATTACTATTTGTTGTTTCGTGTAGTTTGATTATGGTAGTACTTTGTTGTAGTATTGTTCTGCTATTATCTGTTGTTTTTAGTACAGTCTGTTATTTCTTTTATTTCCAGTACTTCTTGTATAGACTGTGTTTATCTTGAAGCCGAGGGTCTATCAGAAACAGCCGCTCTACCTCTAAGGTAGAGGTTAGGTCTGCATACACCCTACCCTACCCAGACCTCACTTTGTGGGATTACACTGGGTATGTTGTTGTTGTTGTTAATTGTTGTTGTTGTCTTTCCATACGGAGTCTGGCACTTTTCTTGTCTATTTTGTTTTCTTTCTTTCCTTATCACGCGGTATGTGTTTCAATGGAAGTCTAAACTCTTGTTCATTTTCTCACATATGGTGAGGACACATTCATCCGAGTTTGGTGAGCAGGAGGTCGCGTCTGGTGCTAGGGTTATTACTACTAGGAGTAGACGCAGGGCTAGAGAACGGACTGGGACAAAGGCCGAGGCTTGCACAATGACTCAAACTAGGGCTATAGCACAGGTGGCTTCTCGTGGATGAGGTCGTGTTGCTAGATCTGTGTCAGTTGATCCACCTGCAGTTCCAAAGGTTCATTTGGGTGCAGTTCAGGTTTTAGATGGGTTTGTTGCTACACCAAGGCTACAGGAGACCTTGTTCCGTATTCTGGAATTATTTGAGAGTTTTGTTCAATCTGGAGTTGTACCTGCGCCTCCAGCTACGTCACATGCTCAGGCAGTATGGGAATACAGACGCTCTAACCAAACCTAGGGATTCAAAATGATACCTAATCCATCTTGGTTATTCAAAACAAAATTCAGATCATCTTTCAAGAGGTAGAGAGATATCAGCTACAAGATTTATTTTGTACACGCCGTGAGGTTCTGTTTCTCTTAATGGGAATTCTGGGTGTTGCTTTATATGGTTCCAGTAAACCAACATTAAATTTTGAAACATCAGTTAATCAGTCATATCCTACGGTTTTAGAGTATGTATCTCGGACTCTCCAACATTTATATCGCAGTCGTGTCGAATCTTCCAAAATACACTACTTTTGGAGGATCTGACATGCACCTAACAATATTTTTGAAGAGTGCAATCAAAATAGGTTTTAGAAACAATATTCTATATTAGATTTTTTATTGCTTTTGATGTCAAATCACCCATTATCCCCCTAAACACATGGTTACCAGATACACATGGTTTTATGCAATAAAATTTGGATTTTGATGAGTAAAAGAGTGATATTAATATAGATATTGATTTCTTCCATGGAGGATATAAAATATGAAGAAATAGATGAGTTCAGGAAATTGGAGAGGCTGCTCGGGTCAAACTCAGATCTGGATAGAAGATTCATCCATGCTGGCAAAGGGCAGTTAGAAATAGTCCAATCCCAGACGTGAATGGCTGCTCAAAAGGGATAGAAAAGTGTCATTGAAAAAGAGTTTTAAAATAGCAGTAAAATTTGAATTTCAAGAAAGGGCAAAAAGTTTTACACTTATTATTGAAAAAAATGGTAAATTATAATGCATATAACGTTCTATGAAAATTAAGGTGTTGCAACTTTCATGCCATGGTGTCTATTTTGGATGATTTGGAGGGAGAGGAGCAGAAGATTATTTGAAGGAGAAAAGCCACTATGCAGGACAAGAAGTTCCTCGTGGTTTTATTCACAATTTAGTGCAAAGAAGAGAAATCTTTTTTTATCAAATATGGATAGTTGGACAGAATTTTTGGAGCCTTGATGTTGTATACAAGATGAACTTTTGGCACAATCTTGGGGAAAAGTTTAATGAGTTGACCTGATCTATCAAATAAAAGAAAAATAAAAAGAAGATATACACAATACCTGAATTGAGAAAAAAAACAAAAAAAAAGGATTTCTTGGATTGTCGTAAAGTGACAGTTCAAGAATATCTTGCCACATAGCACCCAAGGGTGTGACCTAGTGGTTAATAAAGTGGGAGGAAACTCATAAGGTCTCAAGTTCAAACCCACGAAGGCAAAAAAAACTAGGTGACTTCTTCTCATCTGCCTAAGCCTTGGTGAGCAGAGTTGCCCTCTACCTGTGCTGGTGGGAGATAGCAAGTTGTAATGACACTCTAGGTCATTTTCTCTATTTTCGTGCGTTTTCAGTGTTTCGAGCTTTCCCACAGCGGCTACAGCATATTTATGATTTGCCGAGACAGTCGGTATGGTTTCCAGGCAGTTCAATAGTGTTTAAAGCCAATTATCATGTTTTGGAACTCTTAAAGTTGAGAGTTGACTTTAATTAACATTCGGAGAAAACAGGCTCGGATGAGAATTCTGTCAGCGCCGCTAGCTCTGGAGCGTCGACTTTGGGCTAGTGGGACCTTTGGTTCGGGTCCCGAGGCTTCCGAACTCGTTTTGGGCTACTAGTTGGTTTTTTAGTTAAAAGCGGATATTTTGGGTGTGGGACTCACTTTTCGTCGAAATAATCTCCATTGAAAATTTTGTCAATTCCGTTGAGTCTGTCAGTATATTTCGTTTGCATGCGCGGGGTTCCGAATGAATCCCGAGAGTCCATCCGAGTATTTTTGAACTTGGTTAAAATTGCTAATTTTTCCACAGCTGATGCAGCCAATTTTACCCTTCGCGTTGGCGGCTCCACCGCGTTTGCGAAGAAGGGGCTCTGGGCCCCGACTCTGGCTCCTCTCCGCCTTCGCGAGGGGAGGGCCGCGTACGCGAGGCCGTATTCGCGGTGGCCTCCCCGCATTCGCGAAGGGCATTTCCCTTGCAATATATAAATCTTAACCCTTCGTTTTTAAAACCATTTCCAACATTTTTCTCCATTGATAATTGCTCCAAGCTCAAGAATTTGCTGAGAGATCATCTGGATAAGCTTAGGGTCACTTGGTATTTGTCCGTGATTGTTCTCCCGTCCATAATTCGTAAGTTTCCAGCTCTAATTCCGATAAATTCTCCATTCTAATTCTTGGTTTGTTCTTGACTCTTGGAACTGATTTGATCCCGAATTTGAGGGCTGGACATGCTCAAATTTTGAGCATGTGATCCGTGTCCCCCGAGGGATATAATTGCGGGTCCAATTTCTAGATTCTGTAAGCGCGTCCCACTGGTGATTTTTAACCCAATTTTTTACCTGAAACGTGAATTTGCAATATGGGTGTCATACTTCTCGTTTTGACGCGTAGACTATTATTTTGGTAGCGTGGCAGCAGTCGGAGGCTTCTCGAAAGGAAAAAGCTCCGGTATAGTGGATTCGTGAGCGCGTGTTCGGCCACCAGGTAGGTTACGGCTTACTTACTTTTAGACTTTGCTAGATTAAGGTATTCGTATGATAATTTGCTAATGGATGGTGGGATATTGTGGTTAGAATACACTTTATTTAGGTGCTTATGATCTTCGTAGCTTGGTTAGAAGCCTTAGAGTAGAATTAAGCTTGGAATCCTTAGTCTAGGTAGTTGTATCTCCTTTAGGACTTGGCGTAGTTTGTGTAGTATCCTTGGGATTAGAGTGGGTTGCCTTAGCTTAGTTTTAGTTAGTTGCTTGCTTTAGGTGGGGTCCCTCGTGGATTTATTGTTAGTATAGCATTCTCCGAATAGTGCATGTTCTAGGATAGTTTCGTTATCTTTGTATGTGACTGTGGTTTCCTTGATTATGGTACGGTTGGGCTTGATTGTGATCGTTGGCATGACTTTTACCTTATTGCTCCTGCTATTTCTTATTTTCTCATGGCATGATGATAACTTGGCATAAAATCTCGTTTTTGACTAAGAAAATGGGATTTTTGGAATACTTTAAATGGGTTTGGCTTTATTGAAGGAAAATGGATTATTTTAGCCTCGGTTCGAGTCCAGACATGTATATTTACTATTTTAGCCCCAGTTTGAGTCTGGGCATGCATATTTACTATTTTAGCCTCGGTTCGAGTCCGGACATGCATATTTACTATTTTAGCCCTGGTTTCAGTTCGGGCATGCATATTTACTATTTAATCCCCGGTTCGAGTCCTGGCATGCATATTTACTATTTAAGCCCTGGTTCGAGTCCGGGCACGCATATTTGCTTATTTAAGTCCCACTTCGAGTCCGGGCACGCATTATCACTGATTTATATTCAGAAGTCTGATTCGAGTCTGGCATGCATTATCACTGCACTCATCTCATATGGCCTATCATGGTACCTTTCCCCATTTACTTACTATTAAACTTGGATAGTAATTAGTATCGTTTGTTGCTTGCATCCACTGGGCTTATAAGGGTTCGATTGGGTTTAATTTCTGTTGTGTACCTTCCGAGCTAGATTATCACTTTATGCTTTTCAAGTTATTTACTTATATTTCCCTTATTGTCTACCTTCGACCTATTTCTCGCTCGACCTTTCTTTTTTTACCTTTAGTATGTATTAGCATTTATTATATTTATATATCTTATTTGAGCTCAGTCGGCCTACGATGCCTACTGGATACCGCGTGTTTTGGTACTCATACTACACTTCTGCATCTTTTCCACTCTTCAAAATATGCAGAATGATAAAAGTTATTTACAATTGTGCCTGAATAAGCCTTTTATAGTTTCCCAAAACGTCACTAAAAATTAGGACAGACGTCACCCTCGTGCGGAGCTGCTGATCGGAGATTTAGGGTGAGCTCTTGGCGATCGGAGTTCATCTCCCTCTATTTTTGGACTAGTCTCCTTTTGTATTTTTCGGAGATTGTTCTGTATATATTGTACCTATCTAGTACCCTTATGTTGTAGTAGCTCTTGTACTGACTGATACCAGGTCTTGGGGGAGTCCTTTATATGTTTTGTTTCTTCCCTCCCTATATATATATATATATGCATGTTCCGCTTGTTTTCCCGTTATTTAGTATTGATTTTCCGTTTTAATCTCGCTCTCTTATTAGCCCGTTGCTTGTTGTTCCGGGCTAAGGGTTTTGGCTTACCTACTGGTGGGTTATAGTAGGTGTCATCATGACCTGAGTTATTTGGCTGTGACAGATTGGTATTAGAGCCTAGGTTCACTAGTGTCGTTGGTACAAGAGTAAGTGTCTAGTAGAGTCCCGCGGATCAGTATGATGACGTCTGTATCATATCTTCGGGAGGTTATAAGGCATTCTTAGGAAAACTTCACATTTTGATTCCTTATCGTGCGCTCTATTCCTAACCGTTCCTAGAAATCTCATTTGTTTCACTCTTTCGCAGAATGGTTAGGACGAGGGCTGCAGCGGCCGCGGGCGAGGCCCCTGGCCGACAGTTAGGGCTCCATCTAGGGGCAGAGGTAAAGGTTGACCCCGAGGTCGAGGTCAGGCTTGTGCTGCAGCACCAGCTCAGGACCAGGCCAGAGAGCCATCACCAAAGCCAGTATTTGATCCAGAGCCTGAGATAGCTCCAGGGTTAGTACCAGAGGATCCACCACCTTAGCAGCCAGTGGGGCAAGGACCAGCCAAGCCTCCACCCGAATTTGCATCTACGCCAGCACTTCAGGCCGCTATTGTTCAGTTGTTGAGTGCTTTGGGAGGTATGCCGCAGACTTCTGTTCAGGGAGTGGCTCAGGGTATTCAGGGTGCAGGAGCGCAGCCTGTCGCTGCGGCTCCCCATGTTGAGGTACTACCAGTGCCGTTAGTTGTTCTGCCAATGGCAGCCCGACCAGTCATGTCTTCTGAGGAGCAAAAGATGCTGGGTCGATTCCTTAGATTGGCACCTCTGAGGTTTTCAGGCGCCCCAGGGGAGGATGCGCACGAGTTTCTTACCAACTGTCAAGACTCGGTCTAGTGGATTTTAATAGGGCAGATGACACCACTTTCAGCTTGACGATTCAGTGAGACAGTGGTGGTGGGCGTATATTGAGTGCAGACCAGTTGGGTCCCCTCCTATGACTTGGGAACAGTTCACCAAGGCTTTCTTGGGGAAGTATATGCCTGGCAGCGAGCGTGAGAGACGAGGGATGAGTTCTCGAGGTTGCAGCAGGGTTCTATGATTGTAGTCGTGCATGGGTCGAGGTTTATGAGTTATCTTGGTACCCTACTATGATTTTGCCTACCGAGCACGAGAGAGTGCGTTGTTTTGTCAGAGGCTTCAGCTTCGTCTAGCTACTGAGAGCATGGTATCTTTGGGTCGACCGTTCTTAGATGTTGTTGATCACGCCCGCGCTATAGAGGGTATTCATTGAGAGGGCTACGGGGACAGCGATAAGAGGCCCCGCCACTAGGGTAGTTAGAGTGGTCCACAGTTTCGAGGTAGAGGCTTCCATGGTAGGGGTCAGTAGCCGTTAGCTCTGGAGCAGACTTTGGGCTAGTGGGACCTTTGGTTCGGGTCCCGAGGCTTCCGGACTCATTTTGGGCTACTAGTTGGTTGTTTAGATAAAAGCGAATATTTTGGGTGTGGGACCCACTTTTTGTCGAAACGGTCTCCATTGGGAATTTTGTCAATTTCGTTGAGTCCGGAATGCCATTTTTGGTAGGGTGGCACATTTTGTTTGCGTGCCAGGCTTCCAAATGAATCCAGAGGGTCCATCAGAGTGTTTTTTAACTTGGTTGAAAATTGCTAGTTTTTTCCACAGTTGGTGCAGCCAACTTTACCCTTCGCGTCGCGATGGGTTGGCCGCGTTAACGAAGAAAGGGCTCTGGGCCCCGACTCTGTTTCCTCTCTGCCTTCGCGAGGGGAGGGCCGCGTTCGCAGTGGCCGCCCCGCATTCGCGAAGGGCATTTCCCTTGCAATATATAAATTATAACCCTTCGTTTTCAAAACCATTTCCAACATTTTTCTCCATTGATAAGAGCTCCAAGCACAAGAATTTGCTGAGAGATCATCTGGATAAGCTTAGGGTCACTTGGTATTTGTCCGTGATTGTTCTCCCGTCCATAATTCGTAAGTTTCCAGCTCTAATTCCGATAAATTCTCCATTCTATTCTTGGTTTGTTCTTGACTCTTGGAACTGATTTGATCCCGAATTTGAGGGCTGGACATGCTCAAATTTTGAGCATGTGATCCGTGTCCCCCGAGGGACATAATTGCGGGTCCAATTTCTAGATTCTGTAAGCGCGTCCCACGGGTGATTTTTAACCCAATTTTTGACCTCAAACGTGAATTTGCAATATCGGTGTCATACTTCTCGTTTTGACGCGTAGACTATTATTTTGGTAGCGTGGCAGCAGTCGAAGGCTTCTCGAAAGGAAAAAGCTCTGGTACAGTGGATTCGTGAGCACGTGTTCGGCCACCAGGTAGGTTACGGCTTACTTACTTTTAGACTTTGCTAGATTAAGGTATTCATATGATAATTTGCTAATGGATGGTGGGATATTGTGGTTAGAATACACTTTATTTAGGTGCTTATGATCTTCGTAGCTTGGTTAGAAGCCTTAGAGTAGAATTAAGCTTGGAATCCTTAGTCTAGGTAGTTGTATCTCCTTTAGGACTTGGCGTAGTTTATGTAGTATCATTGGGATTAGAGTGCTTGCTTTAGGTGGGGTCCCTCATGGATTTATTGTTAGTATAGCGTTCTCTGAATAGTGCTTGTTCTAGGATAGATTCGTTTTCTTAGTACGTGACTACGTTTTCCTTGATTATGGTGCGGTTGGGCTTGATTGTGATCATTGGCGTAACTTTTACCTTATTGCTCCTGCTATTTTTTATTATTTGTCATGGCATGATGATAACTTGGCATAAAACCTCGTTTTCGACTAACAAAATGGGATTTTTGGAATACTTTAAATGGGTTTGGCTTTATTGAAGGAAAATGGATTATTTTAGCCCCGGTTCGAGTCCAGGCATGCATATTTACTAGTTTAGCCCCGGTTCGAGTTCGGGCATGCATATTTACTATTTTAGCCCCGATTCGAGTTTGGGCATGCATATTTACTATTTAAGCCCCGGTTTGAGTCTGAGCACGCATATTTACTTATTTAAGTCTCGGTTCATGTCTGGGCACGCATTGTCACTGATTTAAATTCAGAAGTGCGTTCGAGTCTGGCATGCATTATCACTACTCATCTCATATGGCATATCACGGTATCGCTCCGCATTTACTTATTATTAAGCTTGGGTGGTAATTAGTATTGTTTCTTTTTTGCATCCACCGTGCTTATGGGGTCTGGTTGGGTTTATTTTCTATTGTTCGTACCTTCTGGGCTTATGGGGTCCTGGTTAGGTTGTAGCTAGATTATCACTATATGCGTTTCGAGTTATTTACTTATATTTCCCTTATTGTCTAGCTTCGACCTATTTCTCGCTTGACCTTTCTTTTCTTACCTTTAGTATATATTCGCATTTATTATACTTATATCTTATTTGAGCTCACCCAGTCTATGATTCCTACTGGGTACCGCATGTTTTGGTACTCATACTATACTTTTGCATCTTTTCCCCTAATGCAGACCCTAGTATGAGTTATTGTTGTTGACGTCACCCTCATGCGGAGCTGCTAATCAGAGATTTAGGGTGAGCTCTTGGTGACTGGAGTTGCTCCATCTCCCTCTATTTTTGGACTAGTCTCCTTTTGTATTTTTCGGAGATTGTTCTGTATATATTGTACCTATCTAGTACCCTTATGTTGTAGTAGCTCTTGTACTGACTGATACCAGGTCTTGGGAGAGTCTTTTGTATATTTTGTTCCTTCACTCCCGATTATATATATATATATATATATATATATATGCATGTTCCGCTTGTTTCTCCGTTATTTAGTATTGATTTCCCCTTTTTATCTCGTTTTCTTATTAGCCCGTTGCTTGTCGTTCCGGGCTAAGGGTTTTGGCTTACCTACTGGTGGGTTATAGTAGGTGCCATCATGACCTGAGTTTTTGGGTCGTGACACAAGTACCTAGTAGAATAGTTGATATGCATACAAGTTGGCCCGAACACCACCATCTTTAAAAACAAAGAATATCTTGTCACACAAACAAATTGGTACAAAGACAAGGAAGACGCACCCAATATGTAAAGGATAAAGGAATAAGAACCTCTATTGGAGAATCAACGGTCTAAGAAAATGATGAAGAGTAATGTCGAGTGTTTCACTAAAGGTCACCTGCCTTACTTGGATTGTCCTAAACGGACAACTTCTTACCCAGGATAATCTCTAAAGGAAAAAACATTTCCATAGTCAACAGATGTTATATGTACCTACAGGACTCAGAGAGTGTTAATCATCTGCTACTACACTACCCATTTGCAAAAGATATCTGGAACTTTTTTCTGCAAATTTTTGGTCTGCAATGGGTCACCCCACACTCTATCAAGGATGCTTTCACAAACTGGATTTTTTGGAGAGTTGACTAATCTATCAAGAAGATCTGGAGATTGATTCCAGCAGTAATTTTTTGGTGTATCCGGAAAGAAAGAAACAACAGATGCTTTCATGGGATTTCAACACCAATTCACTCTCTAAAGTTAGATGTTTAGTCCTTTTTGTTTAGTTGGTACTATAGCTCCCCTGCAAATAGTATGGACAGTTTTTCGGATTTTGTTAGCTCCCTGATTTTAGTTTAGACTTTACTATAATGGAGCTAACCATCTTTGTAACTTTTTGCTCATAGCATCTTCCTGATGCTTTCAATGATAACTATTTACTTCATCAAAAGAAAGAACAGACGTTCAGACCATGAAAGGAAGAGAAAGAAAGCTGACGAGGGGAAATTTTTCAGCACTCACTATGGTGGCCAGCCAGTAAGCAGGAACTACACAATCAAACCACCCACGCCCATCCCCCTAGGGCCACCAGAGGAAGAGAAATGAACGAAAACATTACTCCCTTTGTCCCAATTTATATGACTCACTTTCCTTTTAAGTCAGTCCCAAAAAGAATGACACATTCTATATTTAGTAACAATTTAACATTAAAGTGCCCATTTTACCCTTAATGAAATGATTTATAGCCACACAAATATCTATGACTTATTTTAGACCACAAGTTTGAAAAGTCTTTCTTTCTTTCTTAAACGACGTGCCAAGTCAAACTACCTCACATAAATTGCAACGGAGGGACTATTTTTTTGTCCCCAACTTAGTGTGCTTCGGTGTTACTTGGCATGACTATTGAGGTATGAGCTAATGATGTCAAATTTGTTAATGTTAAGTGACTGATATTGTGGGCCTACATACTAGTGATATCTGGAAGACTCTAATTTCCTGACAGAACTTCAAAACAAACTCCCCGTGTTCATCAAAAACAAATGAAATAGGTGGAGAATTGAAGTGCTCCTGCTGTTTTTTTAAAGATTACAAAACAGGACTCTCCAAAGCAACTGCCAAGGATAATTTTGTGGTACTTTTCTAGGTTTGATGATATTTTTGCATTACAAGTGCATATTTGCATCTTCCTTGGGAAGGAGTGCGTCAAAATTTTCACTCGAAAGACTTCTGGGCATGCTTGATCTATAGCCACAACCATTATTAAGGGTGGTTCTGTATGGAGGAAAATGTTTTCCAATGGAAAATAGTTTTCAAGAAAGCATTTTCAAGAAAAACAAGTTGTTTCTTACTTATCTTCTTGTGTTCAGTACGCACGTAAAAAATAATATCCTAAAAGCATTTGTACATATCTAACACAAAACAATGAGAATGGGTAGGAGTATAGTGATGCATATTTGGTGGAGGGGAGGGCAGGGAGTTGTGGTGGGTGGGGCTGGGTGGGGTAGGTGGTGGTGGGGGTAAGGAGGGGTAGGTGGGGTGGGGGTAAGACGGGGTGGTGGATGTAGGTGGGGTAGAAAAAAATTGGGGGGTGGGGGTGAGGGGTGGGGTACAAAAAAAATTAAAATAAAATTTGGGGGGTGGGGTGAGGTGGAGGTGGGGATGGGGGTGGGGTGAGATAGGTGGGGCGAGGAGGTGGATAATTTTGAGAACGGGGGGAGACAAGGCCACTTGTTTTCCCTATTTTCACTAAGGAAGTCATTTTCCTTATTTTCAAAGAGCTTGTTTTCCTAAAGAAAATATTTTCCAAAACTGTTAACCAACGGAACATGAGAAAATAGGAAAACATTTTCCGGAAACTGTTTTCCTCCATACCAAACACACCCAAAGTCAATCCTTTTCACACTTATCATTCGGAAAGTATATAGGTCCTCAATGCAAGAAAAATAAACAGCAAGAGGTTTAATGAAATTGTTGTAAGGCTGCAGCGATCCAAAACCAGTAGAATTAACACCAATCAAGCAACGCAACAATATCAAAATTTCTGTGTCTTCAAATTTTAAGAAAAAAAGTGAGCATTTGCTTCCCAAGAATGAGGAAAAAAATCATAGAAAAATCAATCTTCCATGCCCTTATTAAAAGCACAAATTCAGTACCTAAGGAAAAACTCAATACTATCATAACACCAAGGCAAACCTAAACAACGCTTAGTTAGATCAGTGCACAAAAGCCAGATATCTCACTAAAAGGATCCCTAACAAAAAGGTAACACTGGAATTAAATCAAGGGAAAAGGGTCAAAAATACCCCTTTTACTTTAGTTTATTAGTTAAGTTTGTCCGTAGTTATACTATAGGGCCAAATATACCCTTGTCGTTATCAAAGTGAGCAAAAGTACCCCTCAAATGGATGGAATCCCCCAAATCAACAAAAAATATCTGATTTCAATTAAATTACCCGTTTAACCCATTTAACCCGACCCAAACCCAGCTAACTAAATTAACCCTTTTCCCAATATTATGAATATCTTCTCTGCTTCATTTCGTTTCTTTCCCCAAAACCCACTCTCTCTTCTTCTTCTTCTTCTTAGTCAAACATAGTCTTTGTCAAAGTAAATAAAGCATGGTGAAAATGGTGAAAAGAAGGGAAAGTTGGAGGACGTTAATTAAATATGTGATGACACCATATTCTCCTCTGGTATTGCATGTCTAATCCATTAAATATGAAAGAATAAAGAATAGAAATGAAACATAAGAAAATTAAATTTTAAAATGCAATATAATTTGCATCAAACTTTAACTGCTGCATGCACTGACAGTCCATCGTGATTTCCCATTGTATATCGATTTGGGGGGTGCAATTAAACTCATGAAATATTTTGATATATTTCATCTGCTTCATGTAACTATGTAACTATCTGACCTGACCAAAAAAATATAGTAACATGCTTTATTTACTTTGCGAAATTGGGTTTTGGAGTAGTGGAGGGTTTGTAGAGCTTTGGGAGGGTGGAAATGGCGATTGTGATGGAAGAAATGAAGCAGAGAAGAAATTCAAAATTTTGGGAAAAGGATTAATTTAGTTAGGTGGGTTTGCGTCGGATTAAATGGGTTAAACGGGTAACTTAATTGAAATTGGATATCTTTTTGTTGATTTGGGAGTTCCATCCATTTGAGAGGTATTTTTGCTAACTTTGGTAACGCCAGGGGTATATTTGGCCCTATAGTATAATTAGGGACAAACTTAGCTAATAAACTAAAGTAGAGGGTATTTTTTACCCTTTTCACTTAAATCAAATGACCTGGTTTCATTATTTTTTTATTTTTTTGGATAAGGTAGAGATTCTTTTAAATGGTATAGGAAAAGAAACAAAAACAACATAAAACAGAAAGCAGCCTACTACACTCTTCTTCCTAGCATATCTAAGAAACCCATATAGTGGTTCAAACAATCTATTGAGCTACTTTTACACCAGAAGTACAAATTTTGTAAATGTCTATCCTTAATTTTAGAAATGTGAATTCTCTGCCCTTCAAAGTATGTTTTGTTCCTCTCCAGCCATATTGCCCATAACATGCACAATGGAATAGTTCTCCATATCTACTTTATCTCTTTTGGTATCACCTCCTGCTGCCAACCTTCCAGCAAACCTTTCACATTCCAAGGCATCACCGACTTAATACCACGAAGATTTAGGAATAACTCCCAACATCCTCTAGAAAATCTGCAATGGAGAAAAAGGTGCTCAAGTGTTTCCTGATCTTCTTCAAACGGGAAGCATCTAATGCATAGGTCAAAACCTCTTTTCTACAAGTTATTTTTAGTTAAGCATGCCCCCCCTAGTTGCAACCCATCCAAAACATGCTACTTTAACAGGAGCTTTTGTCTTCCATAACATCTTCCAAGGCCAAGAATTATCCCACTGACCTGGCTGCTTTATCAACATTCTATAGCAATTCATAACTGAAAATTTCTCGTCTTTACTTGCCAGCCAGATCAGGGTATCCACTTTATTCTGATCATTATGAACTGATCCCAATTGTTGAAGCAACTGACAAAATTCTTCTATCTCACAGTCATTCAAATTTCTACGGAACCTTGGCTGCCAACCAGAGTTAGAATGAAATTCAGCAATACTACCATCCTTTTTAGTAGAGCAGTTAAACAGAGTAGGAAACTTATCGTTTAATTTTTCATCACCGACCCACAAATCTCTCCAGAGTCTAATTTTTTCTCCATTTCCCACCTCCAGTCTAGTAAATTGCCTGAAGTCTTCCCAAAGTCTGCTTATGCTCTTCTTCTCCATCTATCCTTCTTCCCATGTATGGCACTAATAAGCTTTTTCCAAACTTCCTTACGTTCCATGCTATACCTCCACAACCATTTGAGTAGCAGACATTCATAATTAAAACTACAATAATCTATCATTTGAAACAATAGATTAGGGTTACCAAAGAGAACAAGATATTTCATTGCATTATCCAAACAACAGTTGTGTCAAATGGTAGCATGGTTATCTGACAGCAGTGACTATCAAATGATCTATGAGTTGAAAATTTAAACAATATCTAGTACAAATTGGAAACATTGGCAAAGCTTAATGTATCAAAACATGCATCATGGGAGGAAATATTGAGATGGTCTGGACTTGAATGGATTATGTCAGGCACGGTTAAAGAAGCATTCCTTTGTTGGACCCATGGAAGACAAAAGAGAAGATGTAGGGCTTGGGATGTTGCTCCACTAGCGCTTATGTAGATCGCACGGAAGGAGAGAAATAGGAAAACTTTTGATGGGATACAGAAGGACTTGGTATACTTGAGGAATAGCCTTATCTGATTTATTTTTGGTGCACCCACAAGGTTCTTATTTTTATAGAAGATTGGATGTCGTTGGTAGAAACTCACATTTTCTACAAGGTTCTTCTACTTTTTGGTATACTTCTTGTATACGGGTGTTGAATCCGCAAAGTCTACAACCAAGAAAGCTATAAGTAATGCAACTATGAATCTCATGGAGAGTTTGATCTTGGCTCAGTAATGCAACTATGAATCTCAGGGAGAGTTTGATCTTGGCTCGGGATGAACTTTTCGCCCTTCATTTAATAAAAATTTATTACTTTATCAAAAAAAAAAAAAAAAAACATGCATCATACAAAACAAAGGGAAATAGAGAATGTTATAACAGACCTTCCAAGAGCAAGCAAATTCCCAAAGGAAAATGTTATTCCAAACTTGATTGGATTGAAGAAAACCAGCATTGACTGTCATAAAGAGAATAATTCATATGCATGAGACTTATGTCAACCGTGAAAGAGATTATACTATAAAACTGAAAAATGTTTATACTGCCAAGAAAATAAGTTAGCAAGTGAACACTTCATTTAAGAACAAAAGAAGAACTAATGACCTAATTATAAAGACCATTGACTGCTGAAGTTATTCAACACAAAATCCTTAAGATTAATGTCCAGTTAAATTTAACCATTAGTTCTGAACAAATTTGTATACAAGAAATCATTGCTGGTGCACATAATATTTCCAGTTATTTATGACCAAAAAGACTCGACAGCAAAATGTTACTTTTGAAAATAGTATAATTTGTCAACAAAGCAAGAAATACATTGGTCAATGACTTGATTCCTCAGCATTGCTATGAAGAGGTTGGAAAAGAAAAGGCTAGCCCTCTTTACTCCTGTAATACATTTGTAAAGCACCAAATCCAGATATCTTCCTTAGCTTAATACTACCAAGAAATTAACCCATTCTGCTCCCACAGACAACATAAAATAGATTCGAGTCTTCAATCCAGTCATCTCTTCCCGTCTAATCATCGCTCTGCTTAAAGCTATGACGATTTTAAAGGAAGAAGAATAAAGTGAAGCATCCTCCCATAGGCCCATTAGATATAACAACACCAGGTTAGAGTTGCATCACAATTCAAAACGAAACAGAATTACTCACAAAGTTACTGTTTTAGCTCAAATGAGCTGAAAGCAACAAAAGCATGTAATGTTTGAAAAGCCAAGCACCTATAAAGATAAGTTGCAATACGACAAAAGCCCACTTCAACAGTCACCTATAAACCAAGAAATTCTTTTTGACTGGAAAAAGTTGAACCAATAGGTTACGCATCTGCGACTCCATGTAATGCATTCCAAGAACCAAAAAGAATAAGTCACAGAAATGAAAGCAGAAAAGGAATTAGAGAAGTGAAACTCACCAAGAGAGTACAGGTGATACCAGTTGTTAAGCATATCGCAAAACCATAAAGCCTCTGTTGAAAAGAAAAAAGTGAGCATAGTTGGTCACTGACTACATACATAATAGTGCAATTAGTTTTCCCATTCACTTTATGCAAGAAAATTCAGTATAGGTGTACTGAAGCCTCACATTCTAAGATGAATAAATTGAACACAGCAGATCTAATAGACCAACGGACAGTGAACATTTCCACTAATCACCATAGTTAGTTCTCCTTGGTTAAAACTCACTAAAAGCATGCGTTTTCTTGAACATTTTTCATGTTGTGGTCATTACAAAGTAGATTCTTTTTTAAGCCCATCACTGATCGTATAGGAGTCATATTAAAAAGGAGAGAGGAAATCTGGAAACCCAATAAAGAAAATTGCATAATGAGAAGTCCAGTTCACAAGTCAATACACACTAAAGCCACATGTCTGCATAAAATTAACAAGTCTGTTCCTTAGGGATTGAGAACTTGCAGGCCCTTTATCTAGCCTTTGTAAATCCTCTCATCTTTGGTGCCTATATTACAAGGATTCTTCGTGTTCTATATATAGCTATGTCTAATGGGTATTAAATGGTTAGGTCCTTCAAAGTATTTAAAGAACCGGAAAACATCATTATAAAACAATGCTGCGATTTCAGATGCTGCAGCGTGCTTCAATACAATGTCCAACACGACATGTGAGGAATATATGAAGATGTCTTATACCTTATTTTCTTTTTTTACAACCACCGATACTTGTTTCCCAAATTGTCCAAAGATGGCCAACTGTTAAAGGCTTAAAGCAAACATGTTTACTTTTGGGGAATTACACATGTGACACTATAGCATATATTCATGTACACTCAACAAGGCTCATCCTAATCTACGTAAAGATTATTGCCTTATCCCTATCCTATCAACTTTATAATGGAGCTCATCATGTTAGACAATTTGATATTAAGATTATTTACATGAACATTTCTGATTGACATTCCAATTTTCCTACCTCTAATTACTAAGTTATAGCATTTTCATGTATTTTTGGTTGTTTCTTGTTTTCATCTAAAATATGAATACCTCACATCAACGTTGTTAAAATAGGAATAGTATATAGAATCCTACTTGGTAAAGGAATGTATTTAGTGTCTATAAATAGGGTCTCTGTGTAATAATGTAGATACACAATTTGATAATATTTTTCTCTTTTGTCTCTCATATGGTATCAGAGCATTAGTGGGAAATTAATTGTTGTGCGAATTTCCAACAACAACAGAGAAAGAAAATCAGCCACCGTGCAATTTTCTGGTGACAACGTAACTGTCCGTGTCAAAGTTACTTTTAGGTAGTGTTGCGCGAATTCCAACACCACCACGAGGAAGGCCAGGATATTCCGACCAAAACCCAGTCAGCGGCTCCGACAAATATTGTCTGACACGCCGCCAGAAGTGTCAGATCCGGCAGCCAGTAGAGTTCACGTGCCGATGCGTGCAGCTTTTCCCGACCAGTTTCCGGCGAGTTTTTTCCCGGGTTGTGGTTGCCCCTTCATTCCGACCCTACCTATATAGTTTTTTCCTGATTTCGACCAGATTCCAATGATCAGATCTACCTTTTCCAGCGACAGCAACATTTTTTTTCCAGATTCCAGCGAGTTTTTTCCAGATTCCAACAATATATTTTCAGATTTTTGGCTACAAATTTTGATTTCACAAGATGTGTTTTGGGGTTGATAATTTTGCCTCCAAAAATACAGGAATTGGAAGTTCAAGCCAAATGATCACTTCAGAATTGTTAATGGGAAGCTCAAACTATTTAGCTTTGGCTTCCTCGGTTGAGTTGTGGTGCAAGGGTTAAGGTGTCCAAGATCACTTAACGAACAAGGCTAGTGTGGTAGATGAAAAGGCAAAGTCTAGTGAGGAAGATGCGAATGCCAAAGCACAATGGGAGAAGGTTGACGCTCAATTGTATAGTCTACTATGGCGATCTATTGATTCAAAGTTGATGCCCTTGTTTCTCCCATTCCAGACATGTTATTCAGTTTGGGAAAAGGCTCGTGCTTTATACACTAAAAACATATCTCATTTCTATGATGTGATATCTCGGATGACCAACTTAAAGAAACAAGAATCTGATATATCTACTTGGGACAAGTACAGGCAGTCATGGAGGAATTTGAAACATTGATGCCAGTCACTACGAACGTGGAAAAACAACAAGAGCACAAACAGATGTTGTTTCTAGTTCTTACACTTGCTAGACTTCCTAATGATCATGATTCAGTACGGGATCACATTTTAGCTAGTCCTACGGTTCTACAATTGATGAATTATTCTCTCGTCTACTTTGTCTTGCCGCGCCTCCCAGTCACAAAGTGGTTTCATCACCCATCATTGACTCCTCTGTTCTCGCATCTCAGACCATAGAAAAACGAACATATCAGTCTATGGAGTTTGGTTATAGTAGGAGTGTATTGACTTGTTGTTCATTTCAGTAGTCGTAGTATTACTATGTTTCTTGTTCTTCTATTTATTTTATTATATGTTGTTGCATGGTGTTTGATTATAGTACTATTTTGATATTGTATTGTGCTGCTACTATCTGTTGTTTTATTACAGTCTGTTGTTTCTGTGAGAAAAATAGGAGAAATATTATTGAATTGTGTGTCTACATTATTACACAAAGATCTTATATATAGACATTACTCCCTCCGTTTCAATTTGTTTGGCCTATTTTGACTTGGCACGGAGTTTAAAAAAGTAAAGAAGACTTTTAAAATTTGTGGTCTTAAATCAAAGCTATGTCAAATGTATTAAAATATCATTTAATCTTGTGGTTTTGAATATAGCATGTGGAAAGTTGGAATTAAAGAGTTTCTAAAAAAAGAAAGAGGCATTCTTTATGAAACGGACTAAAAAGGAAAGTAGGCCAAACAAATTGAAACGAAGGGAGTATAATACAATCCTTTACCAAGTAGGACTCTACATACTACTCCTATTCCTATTCTAACTAGGATTCTATATACAATTCATATTCCTATTCTAACGCTCCCCCTCAAGCTGGTGCGTACAAGTCATATATGTACCTAGCTTGTTACAGATATAATCAATACAAGGACCGGTGAGAGACTTGGTGAAGATATCTGCAAGTTCATCACTCGACTTCACAAATTTTGTAACAATATCACCTGAGAGTATCTTTTCTTTGATAAAGTGACAATCAATCTCAATGTGCTTAGAATCCTCTCATGAAATACTGGATTTGATGCGATATGAAGAGCCGCTTGATTATCACACACAAGTTCCATCAGACCGATTTCTCCAAATTTTTTGTTCTCTCAGCAACTATTTGATCCAAACTAGTTCACAAGTTGCTACAGCCATTGCTCGATATTCTGCTGATTCTGCACTAGATCGAGAAACCACACTCTGTTTCTTACTCTTCCAGGACACCATGTTACCACCTACTAAAACACAATATCCGAATGTAGAACGTCTATCACTAGGTGATCCTGCCCAATCAGCGTCTGTATATCCATTGATCAGCTCATGACCTCGATCCTCGAAGAGTAGTCCTTACCTGGAGCTCACTTTATATATCGCAGAATGCGAACAACTGCATCCCAATGACTATTACAGGGAGAATCTGACTTACAACACTCACAGGATAGGAAATGTCAGGTCAGGTCACTGTGAGATAATTCAACTTACCAACCAAACGCCTATATCTTCCACGATCATTAAGTGGCTCCCCCTGTCCTGGCAGGAGTTTAGCATTCGGATCCATAGGAGTGTCAATGGGTCTACATCCCACCATTCCCGTCTCCTCAAGAATGTCTAAGGCATACTTGCGTTGCGCAATAACAATACCTGATCTGGACTGAGCAACCTCAATACTTAGAAAATACTTCAGTCTGCCGAGGTCTTTAGTCTGGAAATGTTGAAAGAGATGTTGCTTTAAACTAATGATACCATTTTGATCATTGCCGGTAATAAAGATATCATCAACATAAACCACCAAATAAATACATAAATTTGGAGCAAAATGTCGATAAAACACAAAGTGATCAGCTTCACTACGATTCATGCCAAACTCCTGAATTATAGTGCTGAACTTTCCAAACCAGGCTCGAGGAGACTGTTTCAGACCATAAAGTGACCGGCGCAATCGACACACCAAGCTAGACTCCCCCTGAGCAACAAAACCAGGTGGTTGCTCCATATAAACTTCCTCCTCAAGGTCACCATGGAGAAAAGCATTCTTAATGTCCAACTGATAAAAAGGCCAATGTCGGACAGCAACCATGGATAGAAAAAGACGTACAGATGCTATTTTGGCCATGGGAGAGAAAGTGTCACTACAATCAAGCCCAAATATTTGAGTATACCCTTTGGCAACAAGGCGAGCCTTAAGACGATCAATTTGGCTGTCCGAACGAACTTTGACTGCATAAACTCAACGACAACCAACAGTAGATTTACCTGAAGGAAGAGGAACAAGCTCCCAAGTACCACTTGTATGTAAAGCAGACATCTCGTCAATCATAGCTTGTCGCCATCCTGGATGAGAAAGTGCTTCTCCAGTAGACTTAGGAATGGAGACAGAGGACAAAGATGATACAAAGGCATAATGGGGTGATGACAGACGATGATAACTTAAAAGGGTATAATGAGGGTTAGTATTACGAGTGGACCGTATCCCTTTTCGAAGTGCAATCGATTGATTAAGAGGAGACAAGTCTGTAGTAGGTGCAGGGTTGGGTGCATGACGGGAATCATCTGAACCTGATGATGGACGTGGACGACGATGATAAGTCAGGAGTGGTGGCACTATGGATGGAAATGTAGAAGGTATTATTGGTTCCCCAAAAGTCGATACGGGTAAGACTGGTGGCACTATGGATGGAGATGTAGAAGTAACGGTAGAGTTCTCAAAAGTCGGTATAGGTAAAACCTCAGATATGTTATGATGATCATGATCAGAAGAAGATGTAAAGTAAGGCTGAGACTCAAAGAATGTGACATCAGCTGACATAAGGTACCGACGAAGATCAGGTGAGTAGCAACAATATCCCTTTTGTACCCGAGAATAAACAAGAAAGGCACATTTGAGAGCACGGGGGGCTAATTTATCTTTCCAGGGGTTAAGTTATGAACAAAACATGTACTCCCAAAGATACGAGGGGAATAGAGTATAAAGGTGACTGAGGAAACAATATTGAATAAGGAATTTGATTCTGAATGGAAGATGACGGCATCCGATTAATTAAATAGCAAGATGAGAGAACTGCATCGCCCCAAAAACGCAGTGGAACATGAGATTGAAGAGTGCGAGCAGTCTCGATGAGATGCCTATTCTTTCTCTCTGCTACTCCATCTGTTGAGGGGTGTATGGACAAGAAGTTTGATGAATAATTCTTTGGTGAGCCATAAACTGCTGAAACTGGGAGGACATATATTCTAAGGCATTATCACTACGAAAGGTACGAATAGAGACACCGAATTGATTTTGTATTTCAGCACAATAACTCTTGAATATAGAAAACAACCCAGAACGATCTTTCATTAAGAAAACCCAAGTACATCTTGAATAATCATCAATGAAGCTAAAAAAATAACGAAACCCTAAGGTTGAGCTGACTCTACTAGGACCCCAAATATCAGAGTGAACTAAGGAAAAGATAGACTCTGCACGACTCAGCACTACGTTGAAAGGTAGTGCGAGTGTGTTTCCCAAGTTGGCATGACTCACAATCTAATGTGGACAGATTAGACAAACTAGGCACCATCTTTTGTAGCTTGAACAAACTAGGATGTCCCAAACGTTTGTGAATTAATTCTGGAGAATCTGTAACTGGACATGCTACGGAGGAGTTAGGAGAGTTAAGGTAGTAGAGGCCTTGTGATTCATATCCTACACCAATTGTTTGTCCGGTACAGCGGTCATGCATGATAAAAGAGTCCTCAAGAAATAGTATGCCACAATTTAGGGCACGAGTCAAACGACTAACGGACGCAAGATTAAAAGGACAACCAGGGACATAAAGAACAGAATTTAAAGTGACAGATGATAGGGGATTAGCTAGTCCAACTCCTTTTTCTTTGGTTTGGTTCCCATTGGCTAAAGTAATAGTTGGAAGAGACTGTGAATAAACAATATTTGACAAAAGTGATTTATCACCAGAAATATGGTCAGAAGCGCCAGAATCCACAACCCATGATCCAAAGGTAGAAGACTGTGCGGCTGAGGCTACTGGTAGAGATGTCTGCTTACTTGCTCGATATCGAAGATACTCATTATATTCCTCTTCATATAAATAAACTCATTTATTACTTGTGGTGTTAGTCTGAGCAACATGAACATCTATAGGTGGCCGACCATGCAAAGAATAGCATACTTCACGAGTGTGTCCAAGCTTATTACAATAAATACACTTAGGTCGGGAACCTCACGAGTGTGTCCAAGACTATTACAATAGCTACACCTAGGTCGAGATCTTCCAAAACGACCTTCCCCTCGTCGATTCTTCATGGATTGTGATGTTTGATAATCTGATCTCCTCATTAGGGGTTCGGACTCAATCATAGAACTATAATAAAACGCGATCGGATCTTGAAGAAAATGGTATGAGTCAGCTCGGAATCTCTACGCGACGCTGACCATAAAATATTTCTTCAATAAATGGCCGGAAAAAGTAGATCTGATCGTCGGAATCAGGAAACAAGTCGCCGAAAACAAAGAGAAAACACAGCAGCAACTCACATCTGCCGAAAATAGTAAGCAGAAACTCAGAACACCGGAAACAGTGCAGTGGTTGCCTGAAAAGTTATTTTCTCTCCGAAACTTGAAGAAAACTATCTGATTGCGGTCAAAATAGTGACGCGACCTGACTGAGAAAAGAAATTGTCGAAAAAAAAGGCCGAAAAGAAGCTCACGCGCCCGGCGCGTGGTGTAGATCTCGCCGGAGAAGACGATTCCCGACGGCGCGTGGAGGGGTTTCTGCCGGTAAAATTTTAGGGTTATGGTTGCAAGAGGGTGTGGGACCTTGTGGTGGTGTTGGTTTTTGCACAACACTGACAGACACGAGGTGACGCAACACACCCCTGAAAAGTTGCCGGAATTTGACGCACGACAACTGTTTTGACCTAATTTTCTTTCATCGATGTTTCTCACCAATGCTTTGATTCCATGTGAGAAATATAGGAGAAATATTATTGAATTGTGTGTCTACATTATTACACAAAGATCCTATATATAGACACTAATATAATCCTTTACCAAGTAGGACTCTATATACTACTCCTATTCCTATTCTAACAGTTTCTTTTATTTCCATTACGTTCTTTTAGACTGTTTTATCTTAAGCCGGGGGTCTATCGAAAACAGCCGCTCTACCTCTGAGGGAGAGGCCAAGTCTGCGTACACTCTACCCTCCCCAAACCCCACTTTGTGGAACTACACTGGGTATGTTGTTGTTGTTGTTGTTGTTGTGAATTTACTTGGCAGGTGTGGACTATGTTCATAGCTAACTTTGACATTCATTGGACGAGTCCTATGATGTTCAGGAATGTGTTAAGAGTGCTGGGAAACTGCATGTGATGTAGAAGATCTGGAGAGCTATTCCTCTTAGCATAGCTGGACTATATGGAAAAAGGAAATAAGAAGTGTTTTGAAGGAAAAAAGGAGCAGTTGCAGACTGTGAAATATAGTTGTTCGCACCACCTGTACTATTGAAAGATGGAAATGTGATTATGACTTCAGATAACATGGGGGACATGCTAGACTGCTTAGGATTCTAATGTAATCTAGCCTGCATTTTCTCAGTACTTTCACAGTATCTTCTTGATACTGTTTTTTAATAAAATCTTACCTTATCAAAAAAAAGAAACCACTCAAAGCTCTCTCCCTCTCCCCCACCCCCTGCCTCCTCATATTGGAAATTATTAACTATATCCACTGCATGTTTTCTTCATATGCTAACTATATGAACTGCATATTTTCTTCATATCCTCTAAAGATTACATGTTGTACATTTTACGTACTCTCTCCGTCCGAATTTATGTGGCAGTGTCTGACTGGGCAAGGAGTTTAAGAAAGAAAGAAAGATTGACTTTTGAGACTTGAGGTCTAAAACAAGCTTTAGACATTTGTATGGCTATAAATTATATAAGGGTAAAATAAAAGAAGTTTAATGTTAAATTGTTTCTAAATAAGGAAGTATTACATTTTTTTTGGGACAGACTAAAATGAAAAGTATGACACATTAATTGACACAAAGGGAGTATATCGGCATCCATAAATATCAAAGTATCAAACCAGGATTCAGTACCATATCACTTCTTGATACCTCACACCTCTTGAGCTCAACATTAAATAGTGTTATTCAAACCAATTGACTATGTCGTAGTTTCTTCCGAAGATCATCCAATTACTTCATTTTTTCTTCAACTTACCATCCATCCTAATTGAGCAATTCATTATTGGTTACCTACAAGAAAGTTTGCATTGTTGAACCTTCTAAGGAGGTTGAAAGAGAAGCATACAATGTTTCAAGGTGATGGGATAAGATTGTGAAGATTCATCTGTATAACTATCTAGATCAATCGAATTATTCTCCTTTGTTTTCTCAAGGATTCATACAAACTTAAACCGTAAATGGGGAACAAATGCATCCGTAAAAGAAGTTTGTAGAAGTTGAATGCCTTTTAATAGTTGTTAACATTTTGCTGCTATGAAATAGACATCTAAGCTGCCCCCCCCCCACCCCACACACACACACACTCTTCCACCACGGAACCCCAAAAACCTTTCCACGGATCTATATGGCTCGTTATTAGACAATCACCTAGTCACAAACTTCTTGTGAGGAAAATAGTATTCAATTCCCAGTTTTAGAATTTGAATATGCATTTATGGACTCGACTCATAGTATATCAGATACAGGAATCCATAAGACATTCAGATATTCCGCAAGTTTCTAGCCTATTTTAAGGGATCCATTTGAAGTATCCATTGCCCACACTCATGTCATGAAACACAGCAATAATGATTTTATATGCATTTTAGCTCAAAAATGTTACCAAATAAAGACATAAATACTATCTCTATCCAATCAACATTAGATTAGATCATACAATAAGTAAGTCCGCCGCGACCAAAAAAAATATTACTAGGTATTGAATTATAAGAGTATGACAAGCGAAACGATTGAAGACAAAATGAAATCACCCAATTTACTGGAAAGAATAACGCGTGCCTGTTTGGTAGACAAAGTGCAGTTGCGATTCAAATCATCCATGAAAGCAAACGAAGATTCTTGTTGAGGGGCTGCTTCTTCATCTTCTACATCCATTCCCACCAACATTTTCATCTTCTCCAATGCCTGGTTCATTTTCTCCATTTTTGTTAAT
The DNA here is from genome assembly GCA_003996215.1 of Jaltomata sinuosa. NCBI lineage: Eukaryota > Viridiplantae > Streptophyta > Magnoliopsida > Solanales > Solanaceae > Jaltomata > Jaltomata sinuosa. The sequence continues at coordinate 163,383 of QJPP01001336.1, read as the reverse complement.
TCTAATCTCACCCACTTCAGTACCCCTTCTACTACTCTGACCCTTTTTCTTTTTCTCTTTGTAAATTTGAGTTTTCTATATAGTAGCAGCAATCAGTGGAAGATTAAGTAAGGATGGAATACGGGTGAGTAGTGTCAAGAAATGACAGACCTCTCTTCTTTTTCTTTTTTTTTAACTAAAGGTGACCTCTTGAGTCTCAATCAAGGGTGTGTTTGGTACGGGGAAAAATGTTTTCTTAGAAAGCAAGTGATGTGCAACTTAATTATATTACGTATAATGTTTGCGTAGGTAATCAAAAAAATATTATTTTAAAAATATTTATATATTATCTAGTAAAGTACTTTAGGGATGGGGAGTGGGGGTTTCGTTTCAGGGTGGCGGGAGTTGGGATGGTCAAGGGGAGGGGATGGGGGAATTGAGTGGGTGGGAAAAGATAATGAATTTGCAATATCACTTATTTAACTTGTTTTCCCGACTTTGATTAAGGAAGTTATTTTTCTCATTTTTAAGGAACTTGTTTTCCTAGAAAAAATATTTTGACTAACTAACTATAAAAATTAGAAAATATTTTCCTCCATACTAAACACACCCTAAAGAAAAAATTAGTTAACAAGGCCGAATAGAGGTGCATGACTATAAAGGAATTGGAAAAATGCTCTCTCTTAGTTGAATTTACCTAGAATGCTGGCCGACATGGCCTCCATCTTTGGTGATACCCGCTCCCAAGGACTATCCCACCATCCATACACATTACACAACCACAACCAATCAAACCATTATACACAAAGGTTTCACGGCCCAAAACGATGAATATTGAAAGCAAGTCGGTATCATTAAAACCTATCACTTATGTACATGGAGAACCTTGCTTCTATGGGATGAGGAAGAGGTTACGACATGATTATACAAGAAAAACTCCAATACATTGTGGTTGAAAATTTTTCTTATAATTGGACAGAGATGGAAGAATTGCAGAAGATAATCCCCTAACAATGCGATCTAAAGGGAGACACCCAGATTGAATTCATATGCCATAGGTTCTTACTAATTAGATTAACGTTGCTTGAAGACTACATCGACTTACTATCAAAGCCAGCCTTTTATTTAAAAGCTAGGGATGGATACCATCAAATGAGAGGGTTGAAATGGGAACCATGGCTGAATCCAGCCATAGAAACACCAATTTCTATTGCGTGGATATCATTCTATCTCTATCCCCTAACTTTTTTGGAAAGAATTCTTTATTTTCTATGGCTTCTGTAGATGTGAATCCACTACATGTAGACATGGCTACTCAGAATAAGACATGACCTAGTTCTGCAAAGGTCAAGGTGGAGATGGCTATGTTGAAAGATCATCTAAAAAAGAATTAATATTGGAATCAAACGCACATCTACAAGAGAGATGATCGCAAATTGGATCAAGATTAAATATGAGTTCATGCCTAAGTACTATAAGAATTGCAAGTTGCAAAGCCACACAAAGAAGGAATATTATGTTTCAAACCCTCACTTGAGACCTGAGAAGGAACAAGAGCCAAGGGAACAAATAGCTACAGATGCAGTAACACAGAAACATATTGATAATAATGGAAAAGAGAAGACTGCAACACCATTTCTAAGAATCCTAGCAAGTGGGAACGTGATTGGAGGGAGTGTAGTATAAGGGGGTTGGAATATTGCAAAGCACATAGGTTACAACAACCCAAACTACATATTTGTGAGCAAAGGAATAATGTAGAATGAAAGGATAGACAGAACTCACCTACAGAAAACTTTTGAGGCTCTGCAAGAGCCCAACAGTAACAGTGAAGCAATTAAAGCACAAGAAGTACAAGGGACTCAAGCAACTTCAAAGGCCTGGGTCGAACCAGTTTTTGGAAAGCAAGTGAAAAGTCATACAAAAGGAGACAAAAAAGTTAAAAATGGAGACAAACAGGACCAAAGTATCATAAACAAAGAAGTAGTAAGAGAAGAATAGGATGAGGAGAATAGTCAGAAGGCACCACTAGATTCCTAGAATGACACAATAGAAGGACAAGTACCAACCACAACGGTGACAAAAATTATGGAAGAAGATTAAGACAACCTACCTTCTACTGAAGACAAGGCATACAAAACAACCAAAGTAATAATGATAACTCAAATGAAGTGATACAAGAAGAGAGGGTCAGAACTGGAGAAATAATCACATAATCAGACATGAAGGAAATGGATCAGACATAAAGCTACTAAGGATAACAGGAGGTTCCTAGTGTCAGGTCATTGGCAAAATATCATGCCAACCTTCCTCAAATATTCTTGGAGGAGAAGGTCATTTTTACAGCGGGGTTACATGAGCAGTTCCCCTTGATCTGGAGGAGATCCAGTACCATGGTTGGGTGCAGTTCATACTAAAACTGCCTAATTACAATGCAGCCCTAGTTCGAGAGTTATATGCTTCACATGGTGCTAGTCTCCCTAAAAAAAAGAGGTAGTTTGCAATTCTCCCAAATTTAGTAAAGGTTAAAAGGGTAGAGGTTGACTACTCAACCAATGCAATTAATGTAGTCTACAACAATCAAGTGTTGTTTGAGGGTATAGTGGACTATGAGCACAAGTTAGTCAATGATTATCACGAGCAATGCCCATGGATTGCTTCTTTCCTTTCCATGGGCACACCTCTATAGATTCAGGGCAGCAACATCATACACAAGAAATATTTTAATGTGGAAGCTAGATTTTGGCTTGGGTTTGTGAGTATCAGGATCCAACCATCACAAAATGAAACCAAAATAATTGTAGAGAAGGCTATTCTTATTGCTTGTATTATGGACAAGTCCTGAGTCAATTTGGGGACACTCATTCATCAAGAGATTGGAAAAAAGGGGCACTAGAAAAAGACATGTCTCACTTTCCTTGTCTCATTAGTGAGTTATGCCAGTAGGCTCACTTCCCTCTGATGGAAAGGGTGGATACATCGAGTGAGGCAATCACTACTTATGACATTCGGTGGATACATGATGAAATAGAGTGGAATATTAAGAGGAGCAAGTTAGAGACCACTGTTGACACTTACCCGATGGTGGATGTTGAGACACATGGAGGGTCAGCTCCTGATCACACTCAGAGTGAGGTCCTGGTGGTCATTCCTCAGGATTCATTTGACACAACCTCCATTGGCATTGGAGGGTCCTTGCAGCAGCCACAACCGATTGTCAGACTGATAGTTACTATTGCTTCAGTCATACCCAGCCCAGTTCTCACACAGGAAAGGCTTATTAAGTTGGGAAAGCTAGCACAGTCCACTGAAGCCAAAGTGACCCGTTTAGAGATACAGATCCCAGACATGATTAGGGTGGCCTTGGGACCACTTAATGATTCTATCAACTACATTCAATAACAACAACATGCCCTCTATACAACATTAAATAAATTGGCCGATTGGGTTTCCAAATTAGAGAGTGGGGGAGGTGGTGATCTCACAACCATTAAGGCTGATATCAGTACCTTGAGGTCAGAGGTGGACTAGTTGAAGTCTATGAAACTTGATTTCTTCTTGGCTGACCTAGATGATAGATCAACCTCTACTGAGCCCTTGGTAGCTGCCACCCACTCCATGACACTTGGGTTGCAGGATATGGATCTTGAGGACGCCGAGGTAGAGGAGGATAAGGAGAGACAAATAATATATAATTATTTTCAAGATTTAGAGACGCGGTCATGGAGCCTCTTTGGATACGTCTCACTGAGACACATTGATGATTAGCACTAGCACTTCAGCTAGTGGACTTGTTTTGGAGCCTGAGATGGCATACCACCACCAACACCAACACCTACTAATCCTACTTGGTGCGACTGCCTTAATGAGCCAGACACAGCATGACACCTAGTATGTCGCAGGGCCCCCTGATACTAGCATGGATAGCATGATTGACACAAGCATGGATGGCATTGATAACACATACGATGTTCGTGCAAAGGGAAGCTTATGAGTCCGTGGGAGTGATGTGGATGAAGAAAAGAGGCCATTTGTGCAAGTGGCTAGGCTTTAAATTCAAGAATCCATAAAGAAGACAACCAAACAAGGCCCTTGCCTCATTAAGGGCAATATTGTAAAAAGTCAATGTCTTCTTATTTCCTTAATATAAGTAGTAGCTTTTCTTCATTTTGAAGACTAGTTTTGGATGTTGAATATTGATACTCTAAATTTGTAGTTGATATCTTAGTGATTAGTTTAATTCCCTTAAGGAATTAGTGAGTGATTAGGGTGAACTCTCCTAATTGTTAGTTAACTTCTTTTGCTTAATTAATCAAAGTGTCACCCATTTGTGGAATTCATTTGGTTTCCTTGATTGATTGAGTAGGGTTAATTTCTTAGTTATTGAAATCAATTGGGAGGTGAGGGTATCAAGTCCCTTGTTGCCCATAATTTCAATTTCTAGTTATTAATCCACATATCTTTTCCTTCTTTCTTTCTTGTTTGTTGTTTTTCTGTTATCATTTGGTATCAGAGCTCGGTTTAGGTTTGTTTCCACAAATCTAAGTCTTGGAAATTTGATATCTTCAAAATTCAAAAAAAAAAAAATTGAAAATCCAAAAAAAAAATCTGATTTTTTTTGATTTGTTGTTTTTGATACTAGATCTTGATTCCCTAGTGTTTTGTGAGTCTAGATCTCAAATTTTGTGTGATTTGGAGTTGTAGAAGTGAAGTTGCCATTAAAGGGTTTGGAGCTTTTAAAACTTTACAAACTTGGAAAGTGGGTCTATTGATAGAGGAGGAATTGGAGCTTAAAAACCATTGGGGTTTGTTCCCTACATCAAGGGGAGGCTAATCCTAAAATTTGAGCCAATTCCGAGCTAATTTGAAGGTGTTGGTGTTTAGTGTGTGTTCTTGGTGTTCTAGGTATTTTTGATATTCATCAAGAACATCTTGAAGAAGAAGAAGCCAAAAGGTATATTTGATCCAATTTTTCCAAGTCAAAGTGGTCAAAGATGTTTGTTGGGTCCACAAGTGGAATTTAAAAAAAAATAAAAAAAAATTCCAAAGGACCAAATCTGCCCCTTAGAAAAAGTTTTGGGCGCTGAAATGCACACTTGCAAACTTGGACAGAATGCTTCAAATTTTGGGACCCCAAAATTTTTCTAAGTGTTGGAACTCTTAAGACCTCAAAAAATTTCTAAGTGTTCAAACTTCAAATTTCTTCTTCTACACTCATTTTTCTTCTATTTCTCTACTAATTAACAACTAATTAACATCTTTAATTACTTGTTAACTAGTTTTAATCATCAAATCATCTCTTTGATTCTTCAAATTAAGCAACACAAGTAACTTTTCTACTTTTGTTACTTAGTTTTTTTTGAGTTCGTTTTCTTTCGTGCTTTTTTTTCCAACTTTTCTCATCTTAATTCGTTGATAAATTTCTTGATTCAAGTCCTTTTACCTTCAATCGAGTCGTCCATCTTTCAAGAGTCACAAGAATCCACTACACCACAAAGGATAGGTGATCTTGAATTGATCAAGCAAAGCTAGTTCACTATCAATTTTGAGACGACATTTTAGGAGGTGAGTTGAGAGTTTGCATACGAGTGATGTGAGGCTTTTTCTACTAATATTGTTTGTTGAGTTTTGTACGTACAAAAGGAGATATAAGGTAGCATGTCATCCATAGCTTCGGATACTTGTGATGATGATATGGAAAGCTCTATTTGTAGCGATGGAGGCTATGATTCTAATGTTGAGGCCTATGAAGGCTATGATGGAGCCAATGAGGGATATGAAGGATCATGTGTTCATGAACATTATGATGGAGAGAACTACTACTCCGGAGATGAATATGTGATGAATGGAGCTTATAGCTCTTGTGATGATGTTGAAGGGGTAGAGGAACCTTGTGGAGAATATTATAGTGGAGAAGAAGGTTATGAAAGTTCTCATTTTCCACACCATGAGTATGAAGGCGATGTGCGGTACAATGCTTCCTTCCGTATGTCTTCTGAATCCTTTGAGGAAAATTTTGATGAAAAATGGAAGTTGTGAGGTTGAATGTCCTTCCTCATCTTGTGCGACTTTCTATCCTAAAAGAGAAGGTATTGATATATGGTTGGTACCAATTCCAAGATATCGTATGGGCTATAGAAGAGGTACATTTCCTACTTCTCGAAATATGATAATGTGCGATTCTTATCCTAATACCAATGTGTCTTGTACACGATATAGAAATGGTATTAGAGGAAGTAGAGACAAGTTGATGTTTCAAGATAGGCAAGACCCGGAGAGGCGAAGTCTTGAAACAAAAGTGAATGTTTATCGTACTACGGGGTTTGATCTTGTCCTTGATGATCATAGTGTTTCTAACTTTATAACCCCTCAATTGGTTGAATTGTTTGGGATACCTTTTTGGCCGAAGCGAGACTCCTTTGTTACTCAAAAAGGGTATCATGTTAATAAAAGGGTGCAAGTACCTATTTCACTTGGGAAATATCAAGAGGAGGTTTGGTGTGATATAGCTCCCATGGATACTTGTCACATATGTTTGGGAAATCCTTGGTTCCAAAGTCATAGGATTCCACATGCACAAGATTGGTACAAGTACATCATGGATCGCAATGGGGAACTTCTCTTTCCACTAATATTTCCTAGAGAAGAAAACACATCCACTCCTTATGCACTAAAATGGAAGCTTGAAGTGAAGGGATCATCTAACCCTTCGCAAGGGATACTTGGCACTTGTCCTAACTCCAATGAAATTGAGAGACAAAAGATTGAGAGGAGTAAGGGTATGATAAGTGACAACTCTAGAGTGAAAAAAGGAGAGGTTGTGTGGAGTGATGTGAGAGGGTTGTCACAACCTTATCTTAACTCATGTAACATTTCTTGTTTCTCTAGTTGTCTTGATACTTGTGCAAGTATTCTTGAAAGCGAACCTATTATGGAACCTCAAAATGTGGAGTATCATAAGGTGGTTGAAAGCTTCCAAAGAGAGCAATTGTACTTAAATGTTGATAACCAAGGTGAAGGCAATTCTTCCTATGAGCTACAAGGTAATAAAGCTAACTCTTGCACTTTATTAAACTTGATGGATTATTGTGTGGCTAATATAGCCAATTGAGTGTGAGTGATAGTTTATCTTTGTATGATCTTAATGAGCCTTTACCATGTGGTGAGCTTAATAGCTCTTTCTTGTGTGTTGCAAATTATGGTGATCAATTTTCTTGTGATACTTGTCCATTAAATGAGGAATTTTGTGATGTGCTAAATGAACCTCAATTTAGTGATGATGTTGATGTAGTTGATCATGTGAATAGTCATGTAGGTTCCTTACTTCTAGATAATGATTCCTTGATTAGTGATTCCATTACTTGTGTCTCTCAAAGAACTCATGTGATGGAATATGTTGTTAAGGATAATATCTTATTTGATGATGACACGACTATTAAAAGTGTGCATAGTGGTAGCTCTTATAATGTTGAAAGTGTAGCTACTCTTGGAGGCTACAAGTTATTTGGTAATCTACTATGGGATGATGACACCTTTCCTGAGGAAGGAACTTCCTTCTTGAGGGACTGTGGACCTCTTACTTGTGAGGTAAAGCTTGATCAAGATGACAAGCAAGATGTGGGTGAAGATTGTACTAGCTACCCACTTGAAGACATCGGTATGATCCTTGGGATAAAGCTAACATTGATTTGTTTGATGGTTTGAAAAACCCAACTAGTGATTATCCTTATGAAATTGATGATAATTGTGATCCTTTGTATGACACCCCACCTTTGTTTGTTAAATATGAAGATGAGTTAGTTAATTCATGCGATGGCTTGAATTCTAATCTCTTTGGTCTTAATGGTGGTGTGGGTCAAATTGGGGATTGCTACTTGAGAAAGGAAGGTGACTTTTTCCTACAAAGAATCTTGTCTTCTTCATGTGTCCCAACATGTGTTGATGTGCTTGATAAGATTCATGAACCAAATTGTGATCTTGTATGTGAGGGCACCTTGAGGAGGATTGACAATATTGACACCTTTTTTTACTACCTCTTTGCATATGATGATGTCTATGTTTGTATTAAATTTGTTTTCTATAGAGGTAGGGGTTCCTTTAATTTGTCCAATTATCTTTGTGAACACGATATGTGGGTCTTTTACTTCTTTCACCCCAATGAACCCTTATGGGTGATTGCACCACTTTTGGTGTGGCCTTCTTGCGAGACAATGAAACAATTGTGTCTTATGGCTCCAAAGTTAAATATGATACCATCTTTTGGAATTCTTGATGCCACGAAGACCTTTGTATTTTCCTTGTCTCTTGATGTTTATCATAACCAAAACCTTTGCACGTTGTATGATGAGTTGCTTTTATTGGAAGCAAAGGATATTTGGTTGTACCTCAAATTTGTCCCTCCTTGGCATGATGATATTATTGCTAACCCTTGTACTAACCCTCATGCTTTGAAGATGTTTTGGGTGTTGTCCTTCTCATGTGTTTTAAGGTTTGGATTTGAGGACGAATCATTTTCAAGAAGGAGAGGATGATACTAGCATGGATAACATGGTTGACACGAGCATGGATGACATAGATAACACATACGATGTTCATGCAAAGGGAAGCTTATGAGTCCGTGGGAGTGATGTGGATGAAGAAAAGAGGCTATTTGTGCAAGTGGCTAGGCTTTAAATTCAAGAATCCATAAAGAAGACAACCAAACAAGGCCATTGCCTCATTAAGGACAATATTGTAAAAAGTCAATGTCTTCTTATTTCCTTAATATAAGTAGTAGCTTTTCTTCATTTTGAAGACTAGTTTTGGATGTTGAATATTGATACTCTAAATTTGTAGTTGATATCTTAGTGATTAGTTTAATTCCCTTAAGGAATTAGTGAGTGATTAGGGTGAAATCTCCTAATTGTTAGTTAACTTCTTTTGCTTAATTAATCAAAGTGTCACCCATTTGTGGAATTTATTTGGTTTTCTTGATTGATTGAGTAGGGTTAATTTCTTAGTTATTGAAATAAATTGGGAGGTGAGGGTATCAAGTCCCTTGTTGCCCATAATTTCAATTTCTAGTTGTTAATCCACATATCTTTTCCTTCTTTCTTTCTTGTTTGTTGTTTTTCCGTTATCACCCCCTCAACTCTGTACTTCTTTTCTATTACTTGTTTTAATGCATTAAGGATAAAACATATTTTTTTTGCAGTGGGGGTGATGTGGTATTTTATTTTAGTAAAAACTCATAGCCATTTTGATGTTTTAGGTGTTTAAAATTCTAGGATTAGTATAACTTCTTAATTTGTTAGATCCCATTTGGTATTTCTTAAAATTCTAGGATTAGAATAAGTCAACCTTTCTCCTAAAATCTCTTTGCCTACTTTTGAGCTGTGTGATTGCATTTTCCCCCTTGTGTCTGTATACTTATTCTTGACAACCGCATTACAAGACAAAACCCTTTTTGAAGAAATTCCCTCTTTTTAACCAATCCTTCCTCAGGCAATAGCGTACTCTAAATACCTAAGTTGGGGGTAGTACTCTTAGCGGAAAGGGAGAAAGAAGTGTGGTGTGAAAGTCATATAATAAAAGTTACATCCTTCCTTAGTAAAAAGAATTATTAAATAAATAAATACGAGAGCGTGAACAAAAAAATAAGGAAGGATGATGATTATATGGGGAATAAAAGGAAGAATAAGAAGCCAGGAAAGAAGGCAAAAAAGTGAGAGAAAAAGGAGGGAGGTAAAAGAACATGTGTAGCACTTAAGGAGAAAAAATCCACTTGATCCCAAATGAATATCCTACTCGTCCTCCTATAAACCAATAAAGTCCTTTGAGATCCTCAAAAGAGAAACCCTTGACTAATGGTGACTTAAAATACGGGCAAGCCTATGTGCATGGCACTTGCAACACTTGAATTTTGTTCTAAGCATGAGTGTTTACTGCCATCCATTGTATCTATCTACAATCATGCTTGAGTGTGGGGATGTTTCTTTGTTGTGAGGGAACATGAATTGCATGTGTGGTATCTTTGATTGACGCATGTGAGCACACCCATTGTCTAGTCGCGGTCAGTTATTGTCTAAGGCCTGCATTTCACAAATTGATTGTTTGACTGATTGAGGCACTTTAATTTTTGTGTTGAGAAAAGAGGAGACCAAAATACATAGATTGCATATTTGTAAGCTCGCAAGAAGTACCAACCATAGTCATTGTCATTCTGTTGTAGTATAGTTTTAGTTGCTTGAGGACAAGCAACGATTTAAGTTAGGGTGTTGATAAGTCGTGAACATACGACTCATTTGATGCCATTTGCATAGACTTATGATGTCCTCAATGCATGTTTAGATAGAATTTAATGTTGTTTTGTTAGATGATAGGTGATGAGCGCAAGAAACCACTAAAAAGAGCATAATATAGCAAGAAGGAGTAAAAGTTAAATAAAATTAAAGAGGATACATCAAGTGTGATCGCACAACTGGTGTGCTTCCCCCACAAGGGGCAACAACACCGCACAAAATGATAGGAAATTGGCTTAAAAAGCTAATTGAAGTGCGAAATCCTGAAGCCAAAAGGAAGACCGCACTAGAAGTGTGGTCGCACAATAGCACCATACAAAGATACAAGGCAAAATTTGGGGAAATCTCAAGGCCATTGTGTGGCCAAGATTTACAATGCGCGGACCGCACTTCAAAAGTGCAATCAAGTTTTGCGGTCACACAAGGTCACGTGGTGGTAATTTTAAAATATTTTAATCCATTTTTGTTGGCCTTTAATAGGCATCCTTAGGGTTTTAAATGACATATCTCGATAGAGACATAAACACCAAACATATGTTTTTCTCTGAGTTCAAAGTATTCCATTGATTTTGACAATCTAATTCTCTAGTTCCTTTTGCAATCATTGTATGTTTATGTTATCCCAATATTGTTCTTTTTTTTATATGATTACCATTGTCAAAGAAGCTAAACTCTGTAATTAGGGTTGTGGGAACCATGATGGAATAACAATGGTGGATCTACTAAAATTAGTGATTTAGGATGGTGTTTTCACGTGTATTGCTAGTTTTTTTATTTTGAATGTTTTTTGATGGTTGTAAACATTAGAACTCAAAGAAATACTTAGGTTCCAGAAGGACTACTAAAATAGTGATTTAGGATGGTGTTTTCACGTGTATTGCTAGTTTTTTTGTTTTGAATTCTTTTTTACTGTTGCAAATATTAGAACTCAAAGAAATACACAAGTGCCAGAAGGACATATGGTGAAATTCGTCTAATTGATAAATAATTAGTTAAGGGTATTTGAGGTTATCACCCTCATCTAATAGCTTGAGATTTCCCAAAAAGAGTCAATCTTAAATGTATGACAAAGGTAAATCAATAAACCCTCAAGTGCCAGAAGGACATAGGATGAAATTTCTCTATAATTGGGTCAAAAGACTTTAGATAAACTTTAAAATCATCAGTTTTGTATATGAAGCACTAGAATAAATCATGATAAGAAATAGACCTATTAAAGTTATGAAATATTGGAGAACACATCCCTAGTCTTGTCTTAATTATTGAAAACAAATAACAATTCAGAATAACCATTTGTCAACAAAATACATTCCTTTTTACTTTTATGTCAAACCCCCCTTGTACAAATATTGACTACCGATTTGAATTTTACTATTGATAAATTTCTCGCCTTATTCTATATAAAATTTGACCCTAACCTTGTTGGATTCTATGTTTAAACGATGATAATTTTATATCTTTTCATAAGTGTAATTTAGGCGTATAACTATACAACAATTGGTACTCAATCCTTTTGAATGGATACTCTCATGATTTTTGCAAGTCAATTAAAGGGGGTCTAGTAGGGGGTCCCCTATCCCCTACTTTATTTGTGATTGCAGCAGAAGCCTTAACTAGCGGACTGAATGCCATTTTTCAGAACCCTAATTTTGTCCTATATAGTGTCCCTAAGTGGAGCCCATAGATAAATCATCTAGCCTATGCAAATGTTACTATCTTGTTCTCGTCTGCAGATAAGTAGAGCTTAAAACTAATAAAGAAGGTGTTAGTGCAGAATGAGAGATGCTTTGGGAAGCTAATCAATCTGGAGATGAGTGCCTACTATGTTCATGAGAAGACTGATAGAAGGTGGATCCTAAGAATCAAGAAAGTGGCTAGAATCAGGAAAGGTACATTCCCATTTATGTACCTAGGTTGCCCTATGTTTTACAACAAAAATAAGATTGCATACTATAACTCCTTTGTTACTAAAATTGGCAAAAGAATCCACTCTTGGAAAGGCAAGATGCTTCCATTTGCAGAGAGATCTGGGCACATTGAGAATGTTCTGCAAAGTATACCAGTGCACTTGTTATCTGCAGTAAACCCCCTAAAATAAGTCAAAAGGCAGATTCACTAGATCTTTGCAAGTTTCTATTGGAATGATACCCAAGAAAGCAGGAACACACATTTGGTTAAATAGGAAGATCTATGTTTACCTAAGGAGGAAGGAAGAGTAAGGTTCAGATCTTTGTTTGATGCATACAATGTCTTATTTTGTAAGCTTTGATGGAACTTTAGAACAAGGCCATGTCAATGGACCTCATTCATGGTCAACAAATATTTTAAGAAGTACCATCCCGTGATAGCTCATGCTAAATATGGGTTACAAGTCTGGAAGAGAATGATCTCAATAAGAGAATTGGTGGAACACCAAATCTAGTGGCAAATTAGAAGTGGATATTCTAGCTTCTAGTATGATAACTAGACAACACTAGGGTCCTTGTATCATATTATACCAAAAGCCATAGACATGAAGGAGATAGAAGTGAAAAGGTTTACTGATATTAATGGTTGAATCATGGATAAAACTGACACTGGTAATACCTCTGGAGTTAGTGAATCACATTTGTCAGAACATCCCCCCTCCAATAGAGACAGAGAAACTTGACAACATTAGACACAAATAGGAGAAGGAAAAACTATTTTGATACATGTGGACTAAGAAAAGTCCTTTCAAAATTTTTTTCTTCCTTTGGAGGACATGGAAGTATAAAATTCCCATGGATGATGTAGTTCAGAAGATGGGGATGAATTTGGTTTCTAGGTGTTGGTGTTGTACATGGCCTAAACAGGAGACAATATAAGATCTTTTCCTAACCTCTCATATAGCTGCCAGCCTATGGAGATATTTTTTTTTTGTGCAGGGATGGACAGTGCCAATCTACAGCTAACACAACTTATCATTTAGTGGTAGACACGACCTTGCAAGCCAAAACTTAAACCACCACTGCTTGTTGTACCAACTATTATCCAATGGGAACTATGAAAGAGAAGGAACAACTTGAGGCATGGGAAACAAGTGTCTTACAACAGTCTCAACACAACAATTGGCCAGTTGTGTAAGATATTTTTTCCCACACTCAATCAGATGCCTAACAGATGGTCAAAGATAGTTACCTATCTAGAGAGATACAAGCCAAGATTATATTTCAAGGGAGTAACCTGGAAACCTCCTACAACAAGCATCAAGTGTAACATAAATGGTGCTAGTAGGGGTAGTCCAGATAGGAGTTCATATGGATTTCTTTTAGGAATTCCAAAGGGAACTTACTATATGCACAGACACAAGAGATAAATGAGGGAAAAAATATTGAAGCTGAGGCTACAACTATTAAGGAAATTATTAAACATTGTGTATTAGAGAGTGTTACCCAAGTATGTTTAGAAATAAATTCTTTGTTGATGAAAAACATATTGGATGGAATATGGCATGTAACATGGGAAATCAAGATCACAGTGGAAGACAATTGAACATTCCTGTAATTATGCCAGGTAATATTTTTCCATATTTATATGGAAGGGAATCAAATGGCTGACTACCTAGATAATGTGGCTTTTGAGAGAGAAGGCAAAATAGAGATTGGGGGGGGGGGGTTCTTTAAGAACTCCCTAATGCATAAAGGTGGATACTCAATTTAGATAAAGCTAACTACCCTGACTACAGGGTAAGGATAAAGAAGATCAATGAAGCATGCAGTCACAAAGGAAAAGCAATAAAAGAACACAAAAAGCACAACACCGGGAGATTAAACAATATCATAACCTAAGAGGGTCTAGCAGAAGCTACTCAGCAAAAATTGTACGCATATGAATATATGCAAGCAAGACAAATGGAAAGGGGTTACATGGAATTCAACTATGTTACATGTTTTAAAGTCTTAATATAATAAAGTAACATAAATTCAGCTATAGTACCACAAGATCGATCAACCTTAGAGTCTAATCATCAATTTGACATCCGGGCTAACATAACGAATAATCTTTAAGAAGCTGAAAGGGTAAAAATGAGTCAAGGCTAGATACAGATCCATAAAATATGAAGAGGAGACAACTTAGAAAGAGTTGCATGGATGGAGGAATTAGGAGAAGATCTAAAAAAACACTTACACAGATCGAAGAAATCAACCATGGAAGCTAAAAGCAAAACAACGAAATCAGGAGAGCTACTTACTAACGATGTAGAGAAGTAGGCCAAGTTGTGACATCTGTAGTTTTATAAAAAAAATACTGCAGATGAAAACATCAGAAACACTCGACACTGCCATGAGAACCCTTCAAAAGTCTCAACCAAATGAGACAGATAGGAGCCTTATTTTGTTTTTTTGTTTCCTAATTCAACTTTGAGCCAGGTCACTTTTGGGCCCGATAACTCTTGCTATTTATTTTCTTTGGGCAATTTTTGGCTTTGTTGTATTCTTTTTAATTTATTTAATAAAATTTGATCTATCCATAGATCAAAGTTAAATTTAAAAAAGAGGTGCATGACTCGAGGCTTCCACTTGAGCATAAGTAAAAATCTTTCCAGTAGGTGAGGTGGGAAAAAATGAAGTTCCATGGCGCTTTATTTACTTTTTGAATTATCTTATTTTTTATTTGCTAAGTTGACAGCAGAATATGTATTATTAAGAATTAAACTGCAATTAAAAAAATAAAAATTATCTTAATCTCTTTATTTCATAAAACTTATTTCGTTATCTTTACTGTGGTATAATGAAATGAGAAACTCCTCCATGTCAACAAATACTTCAATTTGCTTTTGATATAGTAGATTTTCTTCTACTTAAAAGATCTTTCTAGTATGTTCACTTCTCTATGTTCCTTTATGTTCTACTCTTATTGAATAATTTTTATTGAATTTTCTACCTTTTTATTTGGAGAAATACTTCTGAAATTTTGATCATAATTTGTGATGTTTATCCTATCCCAAATTTATTTCTTGTTAAGTTAGTTTACTGCATTTTACTATTGCAACTAGTTTTGTTGTAAATAATATTTGAGACGATTTAATTTTTTTCTCTATATCAAAAAACTTTCAATTGAAATTTACTAATTTGGCATAATATTTTAGTATTATTTTTTCTGATATTTATAATGTTGAGAGTCCTTTTTTCTTTCGCTCATGTAATTGATGATAGGTGGTAGCATGTGCTACTCAGGAGAGACGTCATCTATTGTTGAATTTTAAGAAAGAGAATTGATAGAATGAAGTGCTTTCTTTGGTTCCGTCTCACTTTAAGTAGGGAATATTTGAAGGAACTAGTTGTGTGCAATTTTCTTCGCTGCCAATTTAAATATAATAAAATTTGATACTAAACTTTTTATATGAGTAGAATTCATTTGTCGCATTAGTTATCGATAAGAAGATGAAAAATCATAGATGAGGGGAATATTAGGATGGTCAAAATTTCTTCCAATTCCCTTAATTAGAGATTTTGATTTAGAATCTTAAAAATAAATAAATAAAATTTCTTAATAGTATGGGTGGGAATAAATTCAAATCACCTCCTATACATATAATAAATATTAAGGATAAAGTGAATAAAATAAACTTAAACATGAGAAAAAAAGCACCAAATTTGAGGCAGATTGTATCTTAAAATATGTTCTTCTAGACATCGATTGCAAACTCACACTTGAGTCTTTGCTTGTCTTCAAGCAATCTCCAATACTCAAAACTCACAATTACTCAACTAGAACTTAAA
Source organism: Jaltomata sinuosa (assembly GCA_003996215.1). Lineage (NCBI taxonomy): Eukaryota > Viridiplantae > Streptophyta > Magnoliopsida > Solanales > Solanaceae > Jaltomata > Jaltomata sinuosa. Next base: position 147,380 of record QJPP01001336.1, on the reverse strand, counting down.
TCATCCTAATACCCATGACACAGTTAAGACCAATAATCAAGCTCTTCAGCAAATCAAGTGTTATTTTATGTTGCCACCTATGTATTGAAGAACTAGGTTCTTTAGCAACTAATTAAGTAGTAAATGCAAAATAAAATAAACAACACAAGAATTTTACGTGAAAAACTCCTTGCTACTAGAGTCAAGAAGTATGACCTACCTCCATAGGATTTTCCCTCAAATTTCCACTAAACTTGAGCAAATTTATGGTTAAAAGCCAAAGGGCTAACCCTAGCACCTCTCACCCTTTTCCTAGTTACAACTGCCTCCTTCAAGATTCTATCCCAATCTTGAAAGCCATTACAACTCGAGGAACAAATTCCTAATACAAATTCTCTATGAATGTAAGAGCTTACAATTTAAGCTTAAAGAATTTAACTAGACAACAAGAACGGTAATGATAGATCTTGATAGAAAAAAGTTCTTCTTCACGTTGTAGTTGACTCTCCCTAATTTTAGATGATTAGGTTGGAACATAGGAGGTTCCTTCCATAGGTTCAAATCTAATCCTATGTGAATTTGTCTGCACCTACAGAGTTAGGCACACAAGTGGGATCCACACCTGCGAGGTTTTTCCCACAGGTGCAATATTACTTTTATAAGGATCTTTTGGCATATATAGAGTCGAGTGATGTGGTGAGTTTATGAACCTTCAATGAGTTTTCCATAGGTGTGATGTAGCATCTATAATAAGTTTTTTTTCACCTATTAAAAAGTCCAAACTCGATGGGATATTTCACAATTAAAATTTTACATCAATTGGTCTCAAATTTGGATAATTTTGAAGGTATTTTTGAGATTACATCGTGAGGATAAGAATATAACTTCAATGTTGTTATTTAATCATGGAATCTAGTGATGTTTGGTTGATTTATCCATGTTTAATTGGGTAAAATTGGAAATTTCCCCTAAAAATTGGCTATTTGTAAATTGATGATTTGAGAGTCCAATTGTCATTAGAATTGGATGAAATTTGAGATTTATGACCTATGAGCTATGGGTAAACTAATTTAGTGATTAAATTTTAGATTCAACCTCAGAGGCTCGAAGATGACCTTGCTAGAGTTTTTATTTATCAATATTGATTTTCATGGACTCGTATACATAAGCTTATGTATTTAAATAGATTGGTATAGTTCAGAGGCTTCGAGAAATGGCAATGTCATTTTGTGATCTTTAAGACTTCGAAAATAAGGTAAGTTGAAACTTTCTAGACTCTATTAAAGTATATTTTTGTGAATTAAATAATTATTAAGGGTAAGGGTAATAAGGGTCCTGTACTTGTGAGGTGGCGAGCACTTGTGCGAGTAACAATGCCATGATTTGGGTAATTAGCCTTGAATGTGATTGATTCATGATCTAATATGTGATATACTATATATTAACTAAAACAAAAGATATTTCTCTTTATTAATTGATCTTTGTAAGTAAACACCACTTTGAATATCAATTAATGCTTGTGTAAATGAGCTACTTTGATGAAATTATCTTAATAAAATATATGTCATATGTGAATTTGAAATTTATTCTTTCATATGATATTCATGCATATTACACTTGATTATTCATATGGTTATGCCTAAAGGGAATTGGTTTTGGGTGGAGTTATGTAAACCCTAAGGGAGAATAGTCCCCGGTAAGTATTAATTATGAGTTTTCTAGTACGTTGAGACCGTCTGTACTAGCACTTAGAGATAATATGTATTGAGATTGAGATGAGAGTAGATTGAGATTATTCATACTAGCACATAAATATAGTCTGTGTTGGGTATATGGACCTTGCCAGTCCTTGATGGATCACGACTACCTAACAACATAAGTGTGTATATACCAATTGCATTGGCCATTGCATTTCATACATTATTTCTTGATATTGTTGAGGTTGTTGAGCTTATTATGAATTTTGAGATTGAACCATGCAATCTATTCTAGTTGTTTATTTTTGAGATATAACTGAATTTTGGAGAGATTCACTTTCCCTTTGTATTTATGTATATTTGTATTTGTTGAGGCTAACACTAGTTTAAGTGTAGAAGTAACCGCTTTCAAAGACCAACCCTTATCACTACTTTGAGTTAGGGTCGGTCAATGATGCTTGATGAGTACATATTGATCCTCGTACTCATAATACACTTATTGCACCTTTTATGTGTAGATTTTTTCCGAGTAATAGTAGAGTGGGTGAAGCCATTTATCATTGAGGCTACTAATTAGAACATTCGGGGTGATCTACTTGGATGAACTGCAATATCAAACTCTATTCTCTTTATCTTATTATATCTTTTCATTCTGAGACAAATGTATTGAGACCACTTCAACTTTGTATTTGTATTTTTAGAAGCCCTTGTACCTATGACACCAAGTCCTATGGGGTGTACTTTCTAGTTCCATATGTTTATGACATGAGACTTGTGATTGACTTCAAAATTATTCGCACTTTAGTTTGTTAGTAATAATTGCTATGGATTATTTACCGGATTAGAGTAGGTGCCTTCATGGCTGTCATGCCCTAACCTTAGGAGGCGTGGTTGATATATGAGGCCTTTCTTGACCGAGTGAATTAATAGAAACTGAACAATCCCAACCTACTGGACATACGGGCTAACAAGGACATGTCATATGATAATTCATAATGAAAGATGTAATGACCCTTTTGGTCATTCCCGCTTTTTCACCTTATTTGCATTGTTAAAGCTTGCCTGTAGTGGCCTCAAGTTATTTATGACTTATTGGGACCAGTGGTTTGGTGCCCGAGCCATTCATGAGGTCGTTATGACCATTTCTCTATTTTAGAGCTTTAACTTAGAAAATTATTGACTTTCGTCAACATTTTAAGCTAACGTGCTCAGAATTGAATTCTGACAAGTCCCTTAGCTCAGTGGCGTGGATTTTGGTCTAGTTGGACCTTTAGTCGGGGCCTTAGAACTTTTGGTATAGTTCTATATCACTTTTTGAGATTTCAGGCCAGTTGGAGTTAGGAGTTTGACTTTGGTCAACTTCTGATAATCAGAGCATTGGATTCAAAATTCGACGATTCAATCAGCTCTGGAATGTCGAGTTTGGGTCAGGTAAGTGGTTGGTTCAGATCCTGGGTGAGCTGAACTCATTTTGGACGGTTGGTTGGAATTATCTTGAGTTGACTTGAGTCAACATTTCTTTGAGATGACATTGTATGAAAGTTTTGTCGATTTTATTGAGTCCGAAATATTTCCACTCTAGTTACATGTTTGGTTTATGAGTATCGGGTTTTGATTGTGCCAAAAACCTCTCGTGGGAGTATTTAAAATTGTTAGTATTTCTGTAGTAGAGAAGTGCTCAGCGCAATCATGCCAGAGCACCACAATCGCGCCCTTGGCGCTTTCTTCCTTCAGCACCATTATGCCTGGGCATCGCGATCGCACTGGTGCCCGTGTTGCTCTTTTAGCATGGTCACACTGGGGGACCACGATCGCGCTAGTGCATTGCCACCTCCTTTAGCGTGATCGCACTTAGTGATCGCGATCGCGCAACTCTGCAACTTGCAAAAAAAATAGTTTGTTCCTCAAAATTTCTAGCCATTTTCTCACTTCCCTCTCACTTTAAAACCCTTTTCCTTCACCTAAAACTTGTACTATATCATTTCCCAGCCACCATAGTTCATCAATTGAAGGGTTTCATTATTTTCTTCCTTGTTTTGGTATGTTCTTATTCCCCAATTTCTCCTTAACCATGGCTAAAACCTCCATTTATGTTCTCATCTTAGCTTGGTGTTAATTCTTGGGTTGTAGCTGCTTGTTGGGCCTGATTGTTTATTGAGGTGCGAGTTTCACCTTGTTGCCCTTGTTCCCTCTCTCCGTGGTAAGTAATTCTCAGCTTTTAATCTTGCTTATGTTAAGTTTTCACATTTTTGATCCCTCTTCTTCTCCGGGCTGTTTTAGGCCCTTCCCTTGTCTGAATTGTGCTCAACTTCCGAGCATGTGTTCCTGGTAAGGTTGGAAACATTGGAGTAATTTTTGTTTTCGGTTTTGGGTTTTAGGGCCCACGGGCCAGCTTTTAACCTAGATTTTGACTCAGCTAGATTACTAGCAATATGGATGTCGTTAGCTTTTTTTTAATAAGAGATTATATTTTTGATAGTTTGATTGCTATTTTGGGTTTCTCAGAGTAGTTTGGACTAAGGCTTTGGCTTCCCAACAACTTATCATCAATCGCCAGGTAGGTTATGACTTCCCTACTTTGGACTTTGCGTATATAGAATGTAAATGTATTATTTAGCATCTTTGGGTTAGGTTTGCTAGGTTGGCACCCCGGACCTTGTCCGCTTTCTTTCCGTCCTATTTTATTCTTTCATTTTAGTATTCGAATTGGTTTTTTAGTATCACTTCTGGTGGCCCTGTGTGACCTTGTATTTGCCTCTGGACCATAAATGGTAGGATAATTGGGAAATGTCGGTGAGTCTCGGACATCGATTTACTATTATGAGCTGGTTATCTATGTTGTAGAGAGGATTGAGCCTGTGCAAGGCCGGTAGGTTGGTTTGTGCTATTGTTTGTTTGTGACCATATCATTATTATCATGTAAAGGGTTTTTCTGCATTGATTCTTATTATTACTATGGCTTTGGGCTAAATTATCACTGGGTTTCTAAGTTTGCATAGCCATGAGGGCCCGTTTTTCATATAAATGACTATAAATGGTTTTAAACTGATTTTATGGATCTTCTTGAAGTAAAAGAGATTTTGTGATAATTTTCACACTAATTCTAGACTCGGCCAGGCCAGAGTGCTAAACATGATTTACTGCTGGTATTGATACGATACTAGGCTTGGCTAGTCCAGAGCACTAGTCATGACTTTTTCTACTAATTTTTGACCTGGATAGATTCTGGGCATGGTCATTGGGATATTGAGGTTTTTATGTGGTCACGGAGACCTCCATGGACCTTGCCGTTCCGGACTAGGGGTTACGGGCCAAGAGTGTCAGAGGAGGGGTATATGGGGGAGTAGAGGTATATGGGGGAAGCCTTCCATGAGTCCTACCTGCTGGGCTTGCGGGCACCATAGGGGGTGCATACAATACCACTTGATTATATCATATCACATCATTCATTATTTGTACGGTTCCACCCTTGTTTCTATTTGTTGAGTGTACGCTCTAGTAGTATGGGATGCTAGAGAGTTTGTTTTCACTTGTATGTGTTCTTCGGGTGTATGGGTGCCCATTGGGACTGTAGGTAGATTGGTTTTCTCAATCCTTTTGTGGTACTTGTTCATATTATGGCTACTTGTGAGTTATTCTCCGATCATCCATACCTTGTGAGATTTGTTGCTTTCATGACTTTGTTTAGTTGTTTTTTTCTTCTTTCCCTTTTTTAAAGATTACTGGTATACCGCCATTTTCTTAAACTCTTTGTATATATTATTGTTGCAAGGATCCAGGTGCGTTCTCTATTCTTTCACCTGTGTTCTGTGATATATCTTTTGTGGCTAGCATATTACTCTTTTATTCTCCTTGTATTTTATCTGTGACTAGCTTCTTTGTGTTTCCCTCTATTTTCTTCTGTGACTACTTTCTTCATTATCTGCTATTTACTGCTTTTATATCTTATATGCGCTTAGTCGGCCTATGATGCCTACCGGGTACCTATTGCTTTGTGATTGGTGCTCATACTACAATTTTGCATCTTTCTAGTATAGGTCCTAGTGTGAGCTATCGCCATTGACCACGTGGATACTCGTGCAACTTTTGGGCATCCGAATCATAGGGTGAGCTCTTGGCGACCAGGGCTTGGCTTTATTTCATCTTTTGTTCTATGTATTCTTTTGCTATTCAGAGACAATTGTATATTCGTATTTTGTACCCTCTCGTACTCTGTATATTTAGTAGTGGCTTATGTACTATGATACCAGGTCATGTGATTGTTTAGCTTTCTATATATTTATATTCTGACTGTTCGATTTCTATACTTCTTTATCTTATTTCAGCTTATATTGCTTCTTGTATGCTTTACTTAGAGAGTAGTCCATTACTAACCGTTCTAGGCTACAGGGATTGGTTTGCCTACAGGGGGGTTGTAGATGTCACCATGACCTGAGAAATCGGGTCGTGACAGCTTGGTATCAGAGCCTAGGTTCACCAGTGTCATCGATATAAGAGCCAATGTCTAGTAGAGTCTTGCGGATTTGGGAGGCTACAGTGGCATTTTAGGAAACATGGATATTTTCTTACTTCTTCAGCTACTAGGTATGATTGGGGGTCAACCTTCAGATGTAGCACAAACATCAGCTCAGGGGGAAGCCTTGGGTAATGGTGTCAATCGGGGAGGGTTGACCCAGAACCAAACTGGCTCGACCCGATAAAAACCCGGCCCTTAGTTAAGGGGTTGGGTTGGTTCGGGTCACCTACTATAACCAAAATTGGCTGGTTCAATTTTTTAACCCCTAACCGGTCGTAACCGGTAATGTCACATCGATTAATTGACCCAGCCCGACCTATGATTGACCCAACCTGACCCGATTTTAAAAATAATAATAAGTAATTTAAATTTTATTAATAGATTTTAAAGAAAAATATATTTTTTTAATTTTTTTTAATATAACCTTGCCTGGCCTGGTATAACCCAGAACTGAATGGGTCACTTTGAACCTTTTTTGAACTGGACCGATTGGACCCGGGTAGGATCAACCCAGTAACCAACCTGGCCCTGAACCTAGCCGGTTCTATTTTTGCCAGCCCAACCCAGCCCGGCCCACTAGACACTCTTAGCCTTGGGTGCTCAGAGTTCAAGAGCGCAGCCTTCTACTATGGCTCCCCATGCAGAGGTCCTTCCAGTACCTTCAGTTGCTCAGCTTTTTGCTCCTCGCCCAGTAATGACAGAGTCGGAGTAGAAGGTTTTGGGCCAGTTCTAAAATTGTCTCTGCTGAGGTTCTCCGGTGCTCCTGGTCAGGATGCTTATGACTTCATTTTGACTTGTGAGGACATGCTTCATCATCTTGAGTTATTGGATACTCATAGGTTTGGTTATACTACTTATCAGCTGGAGGGCCCAACTAAGCTTTAGTGGAGGGCCCATGTAGCTTGTAAACCATCTTTGTCCCCTCAGTTGACTTGGAGAGACTTTTATGAGGCCTTTATGGCTAAGTTCTTACCTCAGAGTGACCGTGAATGTCTTAGAGAGCGGTTTACCAGATTGATGTAGGGATCTATGTCCGTGGCTGAGTATGAGACCCATTTTCACCAATTGGCTCTATTTGGGGCTATAATCATTCCTATAGAGGCAGACAGGGTTCGTCAATTTGTTTAGGGGTTGAGGACCAAGCATCAACAGACTGATGAGATACTAGTTGCCAGTGGGAAACCATTTCAGGCTATAGAAGACCATATCCACACTATGGAGGATTTGCATCGTCATAATCTCAGGGCTAGAGATAAGAGGCCATGCTATTAGGCCTGTTTCAGTGGTTCCTGTTTTGACAGTACAGGTGAAGGTCAGTAGGGTCGAGGGTATCAGCCACAACAACATCACTTCAGGGTTTAAGTGGGCCTCAGTTTGATCAGAGTCATAGTGGTCAGCATAGTTACAGTAGTCAACCATCAAGGGGTACAACATTTGGGCACCAAGCCGTGGTGGCCTTACCGGTTCAGCTAGTTTATCCCAATAGGGTTGGCCATCATGATCGTGCTATGAGTGTGGTATTATTGGTCACTACGCCCGAGAGTGCCCTTTACGGGGTCTAGTTCAGCCAGCCGCTCAGCCGGCTTGGCCTCTTTGGGCAGTGCAACCACCGGTTAAAGGAGGTAGTGTTCAGGGTAGAAATGGTGCCCAGCATGGTAGGACAAGTAGTCGGGATGATGGTCGGTCAGGTGGTGGCCAGTGTTAGATCAATGCGGTCCCTAGTAAACTGAAGGCAGAGGCTTCAAATATGGTGATCACAGGTATGATTTTTGTCTGCCGCCAGTCAGCTTTAACATTGTTTGATTCTGGTTTTACATGATCGTATGTATCTACCTACTTTGTTCCTTGTTTGGGGTTGGTTAGTAAGCCATTATCTGTTGCTACCCCAGTAGGTGATTCTTTAGTTGTTGATCATGTTGTTAGATCCTACTTGATAGTTGTTGGTGATCTTGAGACTTGAGCTGACTGGATGATTTTTGATATGTTAGATTTTGATTTGATTCTGGGCATGGACTGGTTATTCCCTTATCGAGTGGTTTTGGTTTGTTATGGAAAGACCATTACCATAGTCGTGCCCTGCATATCCCAGATTGTGTGGCAGGGTTCTGTTAGTCGCGCACTCTCTGGGATCATTTCTTATTTTCAAGATAGGAAGCTGATTTCACGCGGATATTTAGTGTATCTAGCATATGTCTAGGATGCTAGCACCGATACTTCTTCTCTCGAGTCCATTCTTGTGTTTAGAGATTTCCTAGATGTATTTCTAGCTGACCTGCCAGGCCTTCCACCTGAGCGTGATATTGACTTTTCCATTGAGTTAGAACCAGGTACCAGGCCTATTTCTATTACTCTGTATCGTACGGCTCCAGCTGAGTTGTGAGAGATTAAGGATTAGCTTTCAGACTTGTTAGCTAAGGGTTTCATTAGGATGAGTGTGTTGCTTTGGGGTGCTCCAGTTCTGTTTGTGAAAAAGAAAGATGGTTCGATATGGATGTGTATTAATTATCGGCAGCTGAATAAGGTGACTGTGAAGAATAGGTATCTGATGCCACGTATAGATGACTTGTTTGATTAGATCCAGGGTTCAGCCATGTTTTCTAAGCTAGATCTGAGGTCAGGCTACCACTAGCTGCTGATTAGGGTGGAGGACATCTCTAAGACAACATTCAGGACAGATTATGGCCATTATGAGTTCCTAGTGATGTCTTTTGGGTTGATTAATTCCCCCGCTTCTTTCATGGACTTGATGCATAGGGTTCTCAAGTCGTACTTGGATTTTTTCATGATAGTCTTCATCGATGACATATTGATATACTCATGGAGTGCAGAGAAGCATGGACATCATTTAAGAATCGTACTCTAGACTTTGAAAGATCATCAGCTTTATGCGAAGTTCTCAAAGGGTGAGTTTTGGCTTGAATCAGTAGCATTCCTAGGACACATGGTGTCTAACGATGGGATTAGAGTAGACGCAGGGAAGATTGCAGCCATTTGTGATTGGCCGAGGCCTACTACTCCTACCAAGGTTTGCAACTTTATTGGGTTGGCAGGATATTACACGCGGTTCATTGAGGGGTTTTCTTCCACAACAACTCCTTTGACTAGGCTGACTAGGAAGGATGTCCTATTTCAGTGGTCTGATCAGTGCGAGGTTAGTTTTTAGAGGCTTAAGGCCTTATTGACTTCAACTTTGGTGTTGAAATTGCCAGTTGAGGGTCAGGGCTTCTTAGTGTATTGTGATGCTTTGTCAGTTGGTCTTGGTTATGTGTTGATGCAGTAGGGTCATATGATAACATATGTATCAAGGCAACTGAAGGTTCAGGAGTGCAACTACCCCACTCATGACTTGGAGTTGGCGGCTAGAGTCTTCACGCTCAAGATCTGGAGGCAATACTTATATGAGGTTCACTATGAGATCTTCACCGACCATCGTAGTCATCAGTATATCACGAGTCAGCGAGAGCTAAACTCTAGGCAGCGTAAATGGATTGAGTTACTGAAGGACTGTGACTTCACTATTCTGTACCATCCAGGCAAGGCAAACATGGTAGCGGTTGCCTTGAGCTGAAAGACAGTGAGTATGGGCAGCTTGGCTTCACTTTTAGTTTTGGAGCGATCGTTGGCCTTGGACATCCATTCATTGGCTAATCGTTTAGTTAGACTTAACTTGTCAGATCCCAAAAGATATTTCCAACATTGAGGTCCGTTCTTCTTTGATTAATCAGATTCAGCAGCATCAGTTTGAGGATAAACAGTTATGTGATATTCGTGATCAGGTTATTCAGGGTGAGGCCAGCAGGGCTACTTTAGATTTTGATGGTGTCTTGAGGTTTGATAGTCACCTTTGTGTTTTGAGAGTTGGGGATTTGATTCAGTTGGTTCTCCATGAGGTACATTGTTCCAGATATTCCATCCACCCATGCGCAACTAAGATGTATAGAGATTTGAGGCAGCTTCACTAGTGGAGTGATGTGAAGCGAGACATATCGGTGTTTGTATCTCGGTGCTTGAACTATCAACAGGTTAAGTTCGAGCACATGATACCTGGTGGATTAATGCAGAGACTTCCCAGTCTCGAGTGGAAGTGGGAAGAGATCACTATGGACTTCATAGCAGGGTTTCCACGTACTTCTCGAGGGTTTGAATCCATTTAGGTCATTGTTGATAGGCTAACTAAGTCTGAACACTTCTTTCCAGTTCATTCTTCCTATCATACAAAGAGGTTAGCTCAGATTTATCTCTGTGAGGTGATTCATTTACATGGGGTTGCAGCTTCTAATATTTCAGACCGTGGCACTCAGTTTATCTCGCAGTTTGGAGGACTATTCAGCGAGAGATGGGTACAGAGATTTAGCTTAGCACTGCATTTCACCCTCAGATAGATATCCAATCCGAGAGGACTATCCAGGTCCTGGAGGATATGTTACAGGCCTTTATTCTTGACTTTGGAGGTTCATGGGATCAATATATTTCTTTGGTAGAGTTTGCGCATAATAATAGTCACCACTCGAGTATTGACATGGCACCTTTTGAGGCATTGTATAGTAGGCGTTGCAGATCATTTAGTAGGAATTTATGCAATTAAGTAAGTACCTTGACTAGTATTCGAGTCCTATTGGAAACACATCCCTAGTCATCCTCTCTACTGTTTACACCTTGCATTTATTTTTGCTATTTGGTTTGGAATTGAATTGTGAAAGATTCCCAATTCCCCCTCTTTTTACATTATTTGTTGTTTGAACAATCTACTCTCATTGTGAAGTCTTTTCTACAATCTCTTTGGGCTAAGCTCCAATTCCATATGGGATACACTGAGACTTTCGTCGGGTAATATAAATTGTATTTTGCTTAACAATCATTGATACCTCCATCTTGAAGAATACATTTGAGCGTTATCAAAAATGGCACCATTGTCGGGGAATTGTGAATAGCCTTTTTGATTGTGAATTAAAATTATATTATAGAGTGTTTGTTCTTTTTATTTTGTTTGTTCTTTTTGTTTGTCGTGTAGGTAGCCCATGAGTGAAGTGGGTGATAACCGAAGCATAGACAGTTTCATAGATACAACCAATGAACCCGTGGTTTAAGTGAGAGTAGGTGCAATCCACCTACTCCCCACAGTTGGAAATGCGGTGTTCAACGTCACTAGCACCATGCTCCATCTTATACAAATGAAGGGGATGTTTGGAGGAGCAGCACACGAAGATGCATATAGGCACATCCACAACTTTGTTTAGATATGGCAACCCTTAATTTTCCAAAACATTCCCAAGAACCTATTCGACTTCGCCTATTCCTCTTCTCTCTAACGGGGGAAGCCACGACATGGTTGGAAGAATTACTTGATACGTCAATCACCTCTTGGGCTGAGTTGGTAGAAGATTTCACAACTAGATTTTTCCCTCCCTCAAGGATGATGCGGTTGAGGGATGAGATTACCAACTTTTGCCAACTCCCTGACAAGCCTTTACATGAGGTGTGGTTGAGGTTTAAGAAGAAACTATTGTTGTGTCCCAACCACGGATTGTCAGATGATGTCTTGCTACAAAGCTTTTATAGAGCTTTGAACTCAATGAACAAGTCTCTGGCCAACAACCTTGGGGTGGTACCTTCGTGGACAAATAGTTTGCTCTCACCTTGGCTCTTCTAGAGAGAATGAACAAGACTAACCAAGCTTGGCACCCAAGAGAGGATGGCATTACTACCTCGGGAGTGACCACATCTATTTTGACTAATGAGATGCGGAGAAAGGATTAAGAAAGGGATGAGACCATGGATAAAATGATGATGCAAATAGACCTCTTGGCCAAGCATATGATAGGGGATGAAAGTGGTAAGACCGTGAATGTTATGAGTACACCGGAGATCAGGGCTAGTGATGACGAGCTAATAACCATCGTGGATGGTAAACTTTGCTATTTACCAGCGGGTTCTCATCCTGGGTATTATTGCCTGAGGGATAAGAATCAAGGTTGGAATAGAGATAAGGAATGAGACGTAAATTAGAGAGACCATGACAAAGAAGGTGATAGATGCAACCACCGGAGCTCAAATCCATACATACCGCCAAATAAGTTAGATTCCTTGTATCAATTCACCACAAGCAATCCCAGTTATTCAAAGATAAAGGACATGTTGTCCTTGGTTTTGAAAAAGGTAGACACAATAAATACCGAGGTTAGTGAGCTTAAAAGCGAAGTTTCAATACTTCATCAAATTGTGAGCTCTCATTCGGCCTCAATCAAGCACCTTGAGGCTCAAATGAACCATCTATCCACTCTAATAAATCCAAGAATGAAAGGAACACTCCTTAGTTACACCACAGCCAATCCCAAAAATAATGCTCATGTTATGGCTATTGTTACTAGAAGTAGAAAAATGAGTGATGTGGTGGAAAAACATGTTGTGGATATTGTGGAGAAGCCATCTATTATAGTGAAGAAGCATAGTGTTGACCCTATTGTGGAGTCGTATGATAAAGAAGAAGAGGCTACGCATGACAAAGATGTTATAGAACCGAAAGTTGGGGTGAAGCTTGGTGCACCCAATGTCCTGGTGGATGTTGATATTGATGATGAGACGGAGGAGGCTGAATCTCCTTCCAAGTGGCTATTGATATTAAGTAGGACCTGCCTATTGTGCAAAGTGTGTCGACCATACTACCCAAGGGACCTCCTCATACTCTAAAAGGTTAAATAAGAAGAAGGAAGAGCACAAATTCAATAAGTTTGTTGACATGTTCAACAAACTTTTGATAAATATTCCTTTGGTTGAAGCCTTAATGCAAATGTCGGGGTATGCCAAATTCATGAAAGAGTTGATCAAGAAGAAGAATATTGTTGACATGGGCACCATTGAGATCTTACACAATTGTAGCACTGTAATGACAAGTAATTTTGCTACAAAACGAGATGACCCAGGCGTATTTACCATACCTTGCACTATTAGACTGTTTGTGTTCGGTAAGGCCTTGTGTGATTTAGAGTCAAGCATCAACTTGATACCCCTAGTGATATTTATGAAGTTAGTATTGGGTACGCACAAACCTACATCTATGCGACTACTCTGATAGGTCCATTAAGCGTACCATAGGGATCCTATTTGACGTATTGGTGAAGGTCAACAACTTTATTTTATCGGTGGACTTAATGGTCTTGGATTGTGAATTATATGTTGAGGTTTCCATCATTTTGGGGCAACCATTATTGGCTATAGGGAGAGAACTTGTGGATGTTGAACTCGGAGAACTCAAATTTTGAGTGGGAAGTGAGGTAGTGACATTCAACGTGTGCGAACCTACAAAGCCTACAGAATTTGTGAGTAGTCTCGGTGATAGATTTTGAGAGCAAGATTGATGGTGTTCTTAAGGATTTTGAAGTGGGAAAAATGGCCAAGTTTGAGATGTTGCCAAATGGGCAACAAGATAATATTTTGAAGTTGTTGATGGAGCAATTCCCCTTTTTGGGGTGTTTCCACACCAACCAGATTGCAATGCTATCTGACAACGACTAAGGTTGAGGTAATATCATCGAGCCGCGACGTCAAATTAAGCGCTTCTTAGGATGCAACCCAAGTGTTTTTACTTTATTTTTCAAGGAAAAAGACAAAGTGGGAAAATAAGACAAAAAGGGGATGTGTGGATGGCCGTGCAGTTTGCACGAGCTGTTGTGCGCATCGAACAGGTCACCACATCCCAAAGTAGTAAACTGAAGGAAAAATGTGCCCTTGTGCACGTTGCACCTCTGTCGCATACCATAATAGAAGAGGGGCTAAGTTTAGGCATGAAAAAGGTGAGGTGTGAAGCGACATGCAGTCCCCACTAGAGCTTGTGCGAATCGCACGTCGCAACGCACAAAGATAACTTTCAAAATTTTTATTAACCTACCCACTGGCCAACCTGACCCAGTGACTTTTCCTCTTCTATTTCTCCTTTAAACCTCTACCTTCACCCTCTTCTCCAATATTTATCCCACAACTCTGTCAACTCTTTCTCAAAATCCTCCACAAATCCCACAAACTCTCCCAAAATTCTTCTCCTCCTCTCACCTACACCTCTTCGCCGCCGCAACCCAGTCGCTACCACCATCATTTCCGGGCAAAGTCATGGGTCACCATTGTTAATCTTTCAAAAGCTTAAATATTTACTTCCCTTCTCTTAATCTTCACTTGTGGTAAGTTTCTGGACGTTAAATAATTGTTATTATAATGATTGGGAACTCATATTGTGAAGCATGCTCATTAGAATTGCCATGTTGATTTTGGGTGAGATCTAAAAATTTTGGGTCCCCAATTTTGGGTTACAATGTTGATTTTACTTAGGATCAACTTGGTAGAATTTGATATTATGATAATGCATGTCGATTGTAGTAGGTTTTAGCCATGAAAATTCGTGTTTGGGGTGAAGTCTGAGTAATCCACTAGTGAATGATGCATAATTTGGCCCTATGATAGATTAGGTGACGTCATTTTTAAGGGAAAATCGTCATTGTCATGAGATTTGGTTGAGAATTGATGTTTTGGGGTGTAACTTGCTACTCTTTTGTGCCCATGTAATTTGTTGAATATGCTTATTGGGTGTATGATTTTTTTGGAAGGTAGGAATTATTGTTGAATGAATGTGCCTAATTATTGCAATTGAAGGCTTGATGTTCCCAATGATAGACGGGGTAACGTCCTTCTTAAGGGAAGTCATTGAGTTCTTCTTTTGCTTTGAATTGTGATAATGGATTGGGAGGAAGTCTGAGTACTCGAATGATTTAGTTTGGGTCATATAATGTTTGGCCCTATTGCTTAAGTTGGTTAATTGTTGGTTTAGTGCTTGGTGCCCAGTGCTTAATACAAATCTTGCTCTATGAATCACATGCGTAATTCACAAGACCACAAGGAACCAAAAATTTCAACTGTTTCCTTGTGTGCTTCGCATGTGATGCATAGATCTCGATGTGCGAAATGCACAAGCCACCGTACCTTGTAAGAAAATGCTGTGAGTTCACTGTTTTGAAGGGCGAAGCATGGTGCGATGTGCACTTCCTCTTGTGCAAGATGCACCAACTTTGAACCTCAGTGCATAAATCCTTGTAGGTTTCTGGTAGCTCATGCAAAATCACATGTGACATGCACTATGCCTATGAACGAGGTCGACGACAACTAGAGCGTTGACTTGAAGTCACTTTAAGAGTACTTGTTTCTTTTACTTTTGTTTGTTGTTTGTGTTGTGATTAAGCAGGAAAGCCTATGAACGAGGCCAATGACAACGAGAGCGTTGACGTCTTTATGGAGGCTGATGAGGCTGAGCCTATGATGCAAGGGGGTGTGGGTGCAATCCGCCTACCCCCCACGGTGGGAAATGTTGTTTTTCATGTGACTAGCATCATGCTCTACTTAATCCAAATGAAGGGCCTATTTGGTGGAGCAGCACATGAAGATGCCAATCGGCATATTCCAAATTTTGTGGAGATTTGCCAACCGTTCATTTTTCAATATATCTCCCAAGAGTCCATCTGATTATTCCTATTCCCTTTTTCCTTGATGGGGGAAGCCACAACGTGGTTAGAAGAGTTGTCAGATGACTCTATCACATCTTGGGCCGAGTTGGTTGAGGCATTTACATAATTCCTCCATCTCGAATAATGAAGCTAAGAGATGAGATTACCAACTTTAGGCAACTCCCGGATGAGCCGCTACATGAAGTTTGGTTAAGGTTCTAATAGAAGCTTCTCATGTGTCCAAACCATGAGTTATCGCACAACGTATTGCTACAAAGCTTGTATCGGTCATTAAACTCTCTAAATAAGTTGGTGGATGACAACCTTGGAGGTGACACCTTTATGGACTTATAATTTCCCATTGCCTCAACTTTGTTAGAGCGAATGACAAAAACAAATCAAGCTTGGCATACAAGAGAAGCTAATGTGCCAACTTCGGGAGGACACTCATCCATCTTGGTTAATGAAATGAGGAAGAAGTATGTGGAGCGTGATGAGATAATGGACAAAATGATGGCATAAATTGATTTGATAGCTAAGCATGTAATGGGAGCTGGTGGTGTTAAGACAGTGAATATGGTGAGTACACCAGAAATCAAAGGGAGTGATGATAAGTTAATGACAGTGGTTGATGGCAAACTGTGCTTTGTGTCGGTGGGTTCTCATCTCGGGTATTATCGCCCAAGGAAGGAGAACCAAGGTTGGATTCGAGACAAAGAAAGAGATGAAAATTGGAGGGATAGAGTCAAGGATGGTGATCGTTTTAATTACCAGAGTTCGAATCCCTATATCCCTCCAAACAAGGCAGACTGTCTCTACCAACCAGGCACAAGCAACCCTGGCCATTCCAAGTTGGAGGGCATGTTGTCCTTGGTTATTAAAAAGGTGGACACAACAAATGTGGAAGTGAGTGAGCTAAAGAGTGAAGTCTCAACACTTCACTAAACTGTGAGCTCCCACTTAGCCTCGATCAAGAATTTTGAGGCCCAAATGAACCACCTCACAATCCAAATGAACTCGAGAATGAAAGGGATGTTGCCTAGCGACACTATCACCAACCCAAAGAATGATTGATTGAGATAGTATCGTCGTACCGCGATGTTAAATCCAGCGCTGCTTGTGAGGCAACCCAAGTTTCTTTATTTATTTTTGGTTATCTTTTATTGTTTATGGTGTGTTTGTAGGGAATGCATGGATGGAAAAATGAACAAGGGAAAGCAGGGAAAAAATTGGCTGTGTTGTGGACTATGCGGACAACACAAGCAGTTGTGCATGTCGAACAACACACCGCATGCCAAATTAGAATGCGGCTCAAATTAAGAAATGTTAATATGGGTATGATAGCTTTGTGTTGATGCATATATTATATTTTTGATAGTGTGGCATCAATCCGAGGCATTTCGAGAGAAGGAGCTTCCGAGTGACGATTTATGGTTTGTTGTTTGGACATGAGGTAGATTATAGACATCTTTTCTTTAGACTTAGCTTGGGTGGATTATATATAGTATAAATTGCCTGCTTCTTAGGGGAAATTTTTTGGGTAAGGGTAAGTTCATACTGAATTTTGTACTTATGCCAGTTTTGGTGACTTTAGACTAATGCTTCTTCTTGAGCCTTAGTTTAGGTTGCCTATTATCATATTGAGATTAGATTATAAAATTAGGGATAAATTAGGTATCCTTAGCTTAGGTTGGGGTAGTATGCTATGGTAGAGTAGTCTTTTTTCATGTGTTTCTATTATCATCATTGTTTTTTCCTGTATTCGTTCTGATATGAGATTGTGGGTATGAAGCCATGGTTTCGACTGGCTGGATCCCAGGTTAGTATCATCTTGGTAGGAAAGGTGATTTTCTCTACTTTGGTGTGTCACTTTTGTGCATATATCCACTTACACATGTGCATGGGTTATGGCGCAGTTTGAGAGGAAAATAATGGCTTTTCGATTTTAAAGGAAACTCTTTACTTTCACTATGAATTTTAGACTTAAGAAGGGATTTTATTGATTTATAATGATGTTGGCTTTTAAACTAAAATACCTCATTTTTGAATGATTGGAGCTCCGAGGAGAGCATACTACTATTATTACTGATTTTTGGCTCTTAAAAGGGAAATTGTACCAGTTTACTACGAATTTTGTATTATCGAGGGAACTGTACTACTTTTTACTGACTTTTGAGTTGGATAAACCGTACTACTTTTATATTCGGTCCGAGAGATAGCTCTGAACCTTCTTCTCCACTTACATATTTCATACGTTGATAAGCTCTGGCGGCCCATGAGAGTACTCTGGATTTTTATTTGAGCATGCATTGATAAGATCTAGTGGCCCATGAGAATACTCTGGGTTTTACATTATGCATGTGTTGATAAGCTCCGGTGGCCTGTGAGAATACTCTAGGTTTTACTAAATGGAATATGCTTATGAGCTCCGGTGGCCCTTGAGATGACTCAGAGTTTTACCTTTCACTTCATTTTCCACATCATACACTTCACTCATCTCATACTGCATATCGTGACATTCTTCTACACTTGTTCTCTATTATATTTGGGTTATAGTTAAGGTTACTTGTTGTTTACATCCATTGTGCTTATGGGGGTCAGTTGGGTTTATTTATTATTTGTTTGTACCTTCCAGACTTATGAGGGTCCGGTTAAGTTGTAGTTAGATTGTTAATTTATGATTTTCAAGATATTTACTTATACTTCCATTAAGTATCTAACTTTGACCTGCCACTTTCTATTTTCCTTGTATTCGTGTTTCGAGTGTACACGAGATCATCATCATCATCATCATCATACACGAGATCATCATCACATCATCATCATCATCATCATACACGAGATCATCATCATCATCATCATCATCATCATACACGAGATCATTAGGTTAGTTTCAGTTATAGTTGCCTATAATTGTAGTTTACCTTGATATGACTAGAACTCTAGGTTGCTCCCGATAGTTAGTTTATTTTTATGCTTTTTATACTGTATTTTATTTTCTGAGCTCGGTTAGCCTATGATGCCGACTGAGTACCCTGTGTTTTGGTACTCATACTACATTTCTGCATCTTTTTCCTGATGCAACACTTAGTACGAGTTATTCCCGCTGATCCGCTACTCGTTCGTGACTGGCTGCTGTTCGAATTGTGGTAAGCTTCCGGTGTCTGGTGCTTTACTACTTTCCCTCCTGGACTTACTGTCACAACCCTTTTTTACCCACGCTTAAAGATTGTTTAAGGGTTTTTCCAATTAAAGTGACATTTTGAAAAGAGATTATTTATTCTATTTTTATTCAGAGTCGCCACTTGAAGTTGAGTTTTAGTTTTTTCAAGTCAGCTTATTATATCCCTAATCAAAAGAAAAGTTTGACTCTTTAAAATTGGTCTACGAGCTAGAAATCTAGGTAAGGAATTTTGTTGATCGAGGGAAAGGATTAGGTATCCCTCGAGTGTCGTAGTTTTAGAACGGACACTTTATAAACTTATACTTGGCTTAAATTAATTTTTTTTTGATATATTATGTTAATTGGCTTACAAAGAAACTCATCTTAGTCTTGCTATGAATTAGTTTCAAGGAGAAAAGGGAAATTTCTTCGTCAATTAATATAAAAAAACTCAGTTTTTCAATCACTTTAATATAGACTTAACATATTCATAACATAAACATGTGAGGTTAGACATGAAAACAAGCATGTAATTAGCATTATATTATACGATCATTGATAGAATTTGGTCGATGAATCCAACAAGTATTTTGAAAAATAATAAATTTAAAGCAATTTCGTGCTAATCTTTTCCTATAATTGTTTCTATAAATGCACTTCTACTCCCAAGATTGGATTAACTTTGTACTAGCATCATTGATTTACACTGTCTATTTAACTTAGTACTATGTCATACATACGAGGTTTCCTGTTTTACTTTTTCTTTAAAAGGTTGGATCCACTTTCTGTGAATAATTACTTGTAACTATCATTAAGATGATCTAGTGATATAAATAATAATTTTGTTAGTGTACATATACTAGAAATTAAGCTCATGTTCCAATTTAGCACGGATACAATAAGCTGGAAGTGTTCATTTCGTTCAATATTCATTTAACCTCGATATCTGGAGGTATAAATTAGAATACTGTCTATAAACAAAATAAAATGTTATAATGTAAGGGAGCATGCATTCAAAACTATATTTGTGAAACAGAATAAATCTAATGTACCCTCAAAAAATATTAACCTGTTAAACACATACATATAAAATATGATCAACTTTTTAACATTGGAGTCATGTATTATATAATCATCATATTAAACTATATAAGAAGATTGAGGGTTACCTTTATGAAAATTAACCCACAATGAAATCGCTAGAATCTACTGATTCCAAAATTAATAAATAGCGAATTTTAAAAAGACATGAAAACAGAACCGCCAACAAACCTCGAAACTCACTTTGTTCTTTCTATCTCTCTTTCCATTTCTCTTCTTGTTTTCTGTTTGTGTATGTTCAGTGTCTGTGTTTTTTTTTTTGTTGGCAGTGTATATTGTATTATTCTATGTTGGTTGCTATTGTGGTAATATATATAGGGGTGAGAGGACGGTAGGGAGTTGTTGTATTGGGTTGCTGGAGGTTAAGGGTTAGGTTTAGTATATTGGGGTAGGTTGTTGTTGTGGGGTGTGAGGGAGTATGAGGGTGGAGAGAATTGGGGTATATGTTTATGTGTGTGTGGGTATATATAGGTGAGGGTAGAGATTGAGGTGGTATGCGTGTTTACATGTTGATGTATAAGGGTAATGTAAGTTTAGGTATAGGAGAAGGTAAGGTTTTTGGGGGTAGTTTACTTTTGGAAAAAGTTTAATATTTAGGGTATTTTCATTCCTTTCCTTTTATAGATTTTCTTTTGTCTTTTTTTCTTAAAAGATGAAAGTATTAACTTACTACTTTTAGGCTAGGTAAAAATATAGAAAAATTAAATATAGCTAGTTCAAACTAAAATATAATAAAAGAAAATTACTAAAATCACTAGCTTATTTATTAAAACCTATATTAAAGGAAAACATATTTTTTGTAAATTTTCTTTTCTTTTAAAGAAATAAAAAAACAACACTCATACTAAAACGTGACTCTATTTTTTATAATTTTTCAAATGCTTTAAAAACTATATAAAAATTAAAACACCTAAAAGAAATATTTTAAACATGAAATGATGTAAACGTTAGGTATGGTAAAAAATTAGGTGTTCACAACATGCCCCTCTTTGCTTGAGAACATGGAGAGTTTTCAAGCAAAGAAGTGAACGACGTGACTGATTTTTGACCTAACCACTTGTTCAAAGGTAGTAAAAAAAGTAAGCAAAAAGAGGTGTGACTGAGCCCTGGCTTTGGCCAACCTACATATCTCGAGTTATAAGAAAATCAGGTCACGTGTAGTTCAAGTAGGTGTTGGAATAAAAAGGTGAGTTGGAGAGTCGAATAAGGTCTTGTCGAGGTTTCGGTATGGGGCTCTTGTTATTACATCAGAAAAAATGAAACAAGGAAGGAAAAATACAAGATCCTATCTACCCTACTTGTCTTGACTCTCTTCCTCCAGATCTTCCTTTTGGATATTTAATTATCACCTCACCTTCTATCGGTGGGTACCTTGATCTCAAAATTTGATCGTGAAGTTAGGATTTGAGACTTGAACTTGCAACTTAAATAGGGTCATTGACGCTCCTCCAAAGGACAATTCATAGAATATTCTTGGATGTTTGTTCCCTCGATCGGAAGTTAAGAAGATGTCTGTTGAGACGTTGGGCCGCTATATGTGTCAGAGATGACTCTAGTTGTCTTCGAGATTGAACATTCTTCTCTTCTCTAACTTAAGATGAGATTCCATTCTTGATCATCAAATATGTGCTTCACAAGAAGACCTGCAAGCCATTAAAAAAAACATGAACAAAAATATTCTGCCCAAGTTTGCACGAGAAATCTTTTATGAGTGATTAGTAAAACTGTAAACTAACTACTTAAAATAATAAGGAAGACAATCGTAAAAATTTAAGCTAGATACGAAAATAAAATAAGATTTTTATTCTCAAGAAATGAAACCAGGGAATATTGTACCCTGTGAAAGCTTAGAAAAAAGAAAACATAATTTATTTTTGTAAAATAGCAACACGAGGATGTCGTACCCTGTGTAGACATGAGAAGATGTAGGGGTTTTCGTGCCCTAGAATGCAACTAGGGAATGTCGTACCCTATGAAGATATTAAAAAACTGTAATGACCCTTCCGGTTATTCCCTCATTTTTGCTTTTTTTTACTGTTAAAAATTGCCTGTAGCAGCCTTAAGTCATTTATGACTTGCTGGGACCGGTGGTTCTATGTACGGGCCATTCATTTGGTCATTATGACCATTTTTCTATTTTAGAGCTTTGACTTAGGAAATCATTGACTTTGGTCAACATTCTTAGTAAACATGACCGAAATCGAATTCCGACAGTTTTGTTAGCTCCTGAGCGTGGACTTTAGTCTAGTTGAACCTTTGGTCAAGGTCTGAGAGCTTTTGATTTGGATTTATCTTTCTTTCTGTATTTTCTGGCCAATTGAACATGGAAGTTTGACTATGGTCAACATTCAGAGAAGAAGCCCTCGGATGGAATTTCCGTCAGTGCTGTTAGCTCCGGAATATTGACTTTGGGCTAGAAGGACCTTTGATTTGGATCCCGAGGCTTTCAGACTCATTTTGGGCCATTGGGTTTTGCTTTATAAAAGTTGGCCAAATGTTGGTTTTGGGCATGGGGCCTACTTGTCATTAAATTGACCTTCATTGGAAATTTCATCAATTTCGTTGAGTCTGAAATGTCATTTTTAGTTGAGTAGCATTGTTCATTTGCATTCGCGGGAACCCAAATGCATTCTTGTGGGTCAATTTGAGAACTTTCTTGTGTTGCATTCTTGTTGGTTGCTGGTGGCTGCTGCAACACCAGCCAAGACATTGCCCATGCATAGGCAGGCTTCGTGCGCACAGACTAGCCAGCCAGCCACCTCCCTCCTTGCCATTACCTAGGGAACTGGTAGGCAGCGTGCGCGTGCGCGTGCCCCTGTGCACGGTGGCCATCCCGCCTGCGTGCTGGCATGCCGTTGACCCGCGTGCGCCTAGGCCAGCGCTGGCAGCTTATATATTGGCTTCTTCACCACTTTCATTTCCAACATCTCCCAAAATATTTTCCTTTATTGTTTTTGAGCTCCAAAGCTCCTTTACCAATTATGATCCACTCCAAAGTTTTGGGGTGATCATCTCTTGTTCGTGATCATTTCCTTGTTGTAAATTGGTAAGTTTTCTCGTTTAATTGCGTGAATTTTCCTTTAAATTCCCTCTTTGTTCTTGAGAATTGTGGGGCTATTTCGGGCCCTTCCGTTGCTCAATTTCTGCTTAATTTCTGAGCATGTGCTACTGGCAAGGTTGGGAGACTTATATCAATGTTTATTTCCACTTTCAAGTTGCGAGGCCCATGGGCACGCTTTTGACCCAGACTTTGACCCGGTTAAACTTTTAGCAATATGGGTGTCGTGTGCTTTATTTTAATGCGTAGATTATGTATTTGATAGTGTGATTATTGTTTGGAGCTTCTCGGAGCATTTCAGACTTGGGCTTTGGCTTCCCAGAAGCTTATCATCGGACGCCAGGTAGGTTACGACTTCCCTACCTTAGACTTTGCGTATATAAGCTATAATTATATTATTTAGAATATTTGGATTGGGTTTACTAGGTTGGCACCCCAGACCTTGTCCGCTTTCTTCCCTTCTGTATTATTTCATATGTTTATTTTAGTATTTGATCTCATTTTTTAGTATCACACCTTATGGCCCCGTGTGGCCTTGTATTTCCCTTTGGACTATAGATGGTGGGATAATTGAGAAATGTGCGTGAGTCTTAGACATTGATTTACTACTATGAGCTGGTTATCTGTGTTGTAGAGTGGATTGAGCCTGCGCAAGACCGGTAGGTTGATTGTGAGTTGTTGGGCTGTTGATTGTATTCGAGAATAACATCATTATCAAGCAAAGGGTTTTCTGCATTGATTTACAACTTTTATGGTTGCGGTCCTAATTAGCACTGATTTTCTAACCTTGTATGGCCGCGAGGGTCCATTTTCCATATAAATTAGTATAAATGGATTTAAATTTGTTATATGGATCATCTTGGAGTAAAAGGAATTTTGAGATGATTTTCACACTGATTCTAGACTTAGCTAGGCCAGAGTGCTAAATATGATTTACTACTAATTTTGACACGATACTAGGCTCGGCTATGCTGGAGCACTAGACTTGACTTTTTCTACCTATTTTAGACTAGGATAGATTATGCGCATGGTTATTGAAATATGGAGAGTTGTATATGATCGTGGAGACCACCACGGACCTTGCCAATCTAGACTAGGGGCTACAGGCTGAGAGTGCGAGAGAAGGGGTATATGGAGTAGTAGATATGTACGGGGAAGCCTTCCATGGGTCTTACCTGCTGGTCCTACGGGAGCTGGAGGAGGTGCATAAGGAACCACTTGATCATATCATATCATTCATTGTTTGTACGGTTCCACCCTTGTTTCCTATTTGTTGAATGTATGCTATGGTAGTATAGGATGCCGGAGGGTTTGTTTTCACTTATATGTGTTCCTCAGGTGTATGGGCGCCCTTTGGGACTGTAGGTAGATTAGCTTACTCGATCCTATTGTAGTACATGTTCTTATTATATCAACTTGTCATCTTACTTATGGGTCATCCTTACTTTGTGAGTTGTATGTCAATCATGCTTATAACTAGTTGCTTTTCCTTCTTTCCCTTTTATTTGAGGTTACTGGAATACCACCATATTTCTTAAACTCTCTATATATATTGTTGTTGCGAGGATCCAGGTGCATTTTCTATTCTTTCACCTGTGTTTTGTGATATATCTTCTGTGACTATCATCGTATTCTTGTATCCTCCTTATCTTCTATTTGTGACTAGCTTCCGTGTGTTTTCCTCTTTTTGTTCTGTGACTACTTCATTCTATCTGCTATTTAATGCTTTAAAGGAAGCTTGTGATTTCTATATTGTAAGATCATCTTCTTTATATTATGAATAGTATTACTTTTTTCTATCATTGTGCAAACATGAGTGGCTAAAACTCCCACAATTAGGGTTGTGGGAGCCATGGTAAAAGTGATAATATAGATTTTGGGTGACGTTGGGTTCAATTCGTATGTCATTCACGTTGTTAATCTTGTGTTTTTAACGTTTTCTAATGGTTGCAAACATTAGAACAAGCCTAGGTTTGATTTGCTTGAACTAAGAGATTATAACCGGGTAAATTAGATTAACAACGAGGATTCGGGACTCTTAACTCCCGTCTAATGATTAATACTTTAGCAAGATTAATCTAGGTGATGCTTTGATTGACATGACTAATTCTATCTTTTCAAGTTCGAGAGAATTGAAAATAAAATGTGTCTATTTGGTTGAAAAACGCGTAGACGTAAGCATAAATTCAATTACTTCGTGATAGACATACAGAAAGAAACCGATTGAACTCTAACCCAAACTCATTACGATGCCATGGTGAACACTTCCCTAGTTCACCTCTCTTACTGATTCTTACTCGTTGAAACTCATAAATTATTATTTGCATTGTTCAAAGATTGATTATTACAAACCCCCCAATTACCGAAAATTATAGATTACTAGTCAACTAAGTTACTAACGACTTAATTTGCACCTTATTCCCTATGAGATCGATCCCAACCTTTGTTGGGTTCTATATTTGACAACGACTGCTTACGCTTCTTAAGTGAGGTGTAATTTGGGCGTATCAAATTTTGGTGCCATTTTCGGGGAATATAGTTGTTCATTAAGTCCGGTGTGTTTAGATTGACTCTTAGTCATACTTTCTTGATTTACTTTTATTTGTTGTTTTTGATTATTACAGGGTGCAGAGTTGTGCATGCCAAGTACCCGATGCTCAGGTGAATGAATATTACCCTACGACCCTGAGCTTGCTAGAACCTTAAGGCGAAACATGAATGCACAACAAGAGGCAGAAAGACTCGTTGCAGCTCAGCAGGCCCAACAATACTTGAATGGTGATGATATTAAGGATGATGTTGCGTTAGATGATGAGGTTGCAGTGGGTCATGGTAGAGCAGCGAATAATGTTAATAATAATGCTCCTGCCGATCAAAGGCCGCAATAGAGAGGTAGATGTCGACAGCATCCAAGGCATTTTGCTTTGGATGATGAGGAGGACTTTGACTTGGATGGAGTTGGTGCTACGGGCGCCATTGTTCTTCCCCCATTAGCGGTTGGCACTAAGTTCAATATCACCAGCCCGATGATCCAATTACTAAATCTGAAGGGACTATTTCGTGGCGTGGCTGGTAATGACCCCAACGGACATCTGATGAATTTTGTGGGGATCTGCAAATTATTTGAACTGCCAAGTGTGAGACAAACAGTTATCAAGCTTAGGTTGTTCCCGTTGTCTCTGTCTGATGAGGCAACACTATGGTTGACATAGCTAACTCTGGATTCTATAACAACCTGGGGTGAGTTGAAAGGAGCTTTCCTACAAAGGTTCTTTCCTCCCTCCAGGATGATACATTTGAGGGACAAGATTAGCAATTTCAGGCAGCAACCTCATGAGGCTTTACACGAAACCTGGCTGAGGTTTAAGAAAAAGTTGACTCAATGCTCGAACCACTAATTGATAGACAATGTTTTGTTGCAGACATTCTACCGAGCGCTGAATTAGGCTACCAAGAAGACACTTTATAATGCTGCAGGTGGAGCATTTATGGGGCTCACTTTTATTGAGGCCACTACTATTCTGGACCAGCTCACCAAAATAAACAGAGCCTGGCATACGCGAGATACAAAAGTAGCTGCTAGTACTTATGTTGTTTGTATGTCAGCTGAGCAGCGCAGAAAAGAGGAAGAGCGGGACCAAGACATAGCCCATTTGTAGACGCAAATGGACATGTTGACAAAACATTTATTGTCAGGAGGAATTAAGAAAGTGAAAGCCATTGGTTCTCAAGGTAGAGTAACTGAGTCAGAGTCCGATGAGAAGACGAATTATTTGGGGGGTTTCCAGGCCAATGGCTAAGGAAACCAAGGTCGGAACTACCATAAAGACAACTATTATGAGAAGGCTAGCTACAGAGAGAGAGATCAAGGAAACTGGAAAAATAAAGCTGATAGAGGTGGGTTGTATGTACCACCTGGGAACTGAGAAAGAGCTAGTAATAAGTCAGGGATGTCCAAAATGGAGAATATGTTGGCCAAGGTATTGTTGAAAGTAGAATCGACTGACTCAGGAGTGAAGGAGATGTAAACAGAATTATCATCCATGAGTCAGTTGGTAGATTCACATTCCACTTTGATCGAGCAATTAGAGCAGCAAATGAGTCAAATCTTGGCATCTCTAAATCAAAAGAAGAGTGGTACCTTGCTGTGTGACAATACAAAACTCGAGAAATGATGGGAGCTGTATGGCGGTCACTATGAGAAGCGATAAAACATTATCAAAATCACATCCGGTAATTCAGACTCAAAGAGGTGATGTTGCTGATGATGATGATTTAGCAGATGATGAGAATGTGGTTGATGAGAGTATGGGTGTACCTGTTGAAAAACCCACCGTGGTAGAGGATGCTACTCAAGTTCTTAAGGAGAAAAGCAAGAAAGTTGAAAAACTTCCAACGCAAATACCAAATCTTCCTCCTCCATTCCCTCATAGGATCAAGAAGATGGTGGAAGATGGAAAGTTCCATAAATTCATTACTATGTTGAAGCAAATATCAGTAAACATCCCTCTTGTGGATGCGCTTGAACAAATGACCGGTTATGCCAAGTTCATGAAGGACTTGATCACTAAGAAGAGGTTAGTAAGTTTTGAACCGAAAGATAACCTCCACCACTATATCACCATCTCATCAAGGTCGCTAGTCCAAACAAAAGAGGACTCGGGTGCCTTTACTACTCCCTGCACCATCGGGGAGTTTAATTTTACTAAGGCACTTTGCTATCTGGGAGCTAGCATAAATCTGATGCCGTTAGCTATCTATCAGCAGTTGGGCTTGGGAGCCCCCAAACCGACTACTATAAGGCTACTGATGGCAGATAAATTGGTTAAGCGACCGGTTGGTATATTAGACAATGTGCTTGTGAAGGTTGGAAAGTTCATATTTCTGGAAGACTTCGTAATCTTGGATTACGAGGTAGATTTTGAAGTGCCCATCATTTTTGGGCGACCCTTATTAGCAACTGAAAGAGTATTGGTGGATATGGAGAGCAATAAGCTGACTTTTAAGTTGAATAATGAAACAATTAAGTTCAACGTGAGCTAATCGATGGAGCAACTGAGGTACATGAGTGTTGTCTCGGTTATTGATGTAGTTGTTGATTCTGAGGTGGAGGTATCTGTTGAGGAGAGATTTGTTGTGGAAACTTTGGCAGCAATTATGATGAACTTCGATGGTGATGACATCGAAGATTATGAGGAAACTGTAAATGCTTTGGTAGGAATGGGGTCATATTTCTATGCCCCAAAGAAATTTGATCTTGACTTGAAGAACCGGTTGACACCTCCTGCAAAGCCTTCTATTGAAGAGGCACCGGTGTTATAGTTAAAAGAATTGCCAGGCCATCTGAGGTATGCATTTTTGGGTGATAATAACTCATTACCCATGATTATTGTGGCAGATATTGTAGAGTGGCAAGTAGAGGCCTTATTGTCCATATTAATGAAAGATAAGAGAGCTATTGGCTGGACCATTGTGGATATCATCAGGATTCCTCCAGGTATCTGCACTCATAAGATACAATTGGAAGAAAATTGCACCCCCACCACTAAGCATTAGCGAAGGCTGAATCCGCTGATGCAAGAAGTGGTGAAGAAGGAAATAATTAAATGGCTCGATGCTGGAGTGGTGTACCCAATTTATGACATCAAATGGGTAAGACCAGTTCATTGTGTCCCCAAAAAGGGAGGTATGACTGTGGTGGCAAACGGGAAAAATGAGTTAGTTCCATTAAGACTAGTCACTGGGTGGCGAGTCTGTATGGATTATCGAAAGCTCAACTCCTAGACTCTACGATCACTTCCCCATGTCCTTTATGGATCAGATGTTTGACAGATTGGCCGGTAGAGGGTGGTATTTCTTTTTGGATGGATATTCGGGATACAACCAAATATCCATCGCACCGAAGGATCAAGAGAAAATCACTTTCACCTGCCCGTATGGAACTTTTGCCTTCAGACGCATGCCCTTTGGGTTGTGCAATGCCCCTGCAATGTTCCAATGATGTATGATGTCCATCTTCTCCGATATGGTAGAAGATACATTGGAGGTTTTTATGGATGATTTTTCTGTGGTGGGCGATGCTTTTTAGGATTGCTAGACTAATATGAGTCAAGCCTTGCAGAGATGTGAAGATGCGAATCTTGTTCTCAACTGGGAGAAATGCCACTTCATGGTAAAAGAAGGCATAGTGTTGGGACACAAGATATCTGTGAGAGGTCTTGAGGTGGATTTATTAAATACTTCTCTAAGATCGCTATCCCACTGTGTAAGTTGCTAGAGAAGGAGGAAAAGTTTGTGTTCGACAAAGATTGTTTGAAGGCATTTGAGTGCCTGAAAGAGAAGTTGGTCACCACACCTATTATAGTTGCCCCAGATTGGTCCAAACCATTCGAGGTAATGTGTGATGCAAGTGGTATTGCAGTTGCAGCTGTGTTGGTACAGAAGTGGTCAAAGTCATAATCGTTACAGGAGATAGTATCATGATAAAGTAACAGAAGTCTACCTACAGTCCCACGACCGCCTATACAACCAAGGAACGCAAACAAGTGTAAACAAAACCCTCCGGCCGCCCATACAACCGGAGCGTACATTCAACAAATAGCAGACAAGGGTGGAGCCTCAAACAATGAATGATATGCTATGAAATGCCAAGACAGTGAAACCTTACTGTCAGTATGTTACCCCTTCCGTTTCCCCAAAGGTCCAGTAAAGGCGGGATCCATTGAAGGACTTCTTTCGAGTACATCTACTCTGCTGTGAACCCCTAAACCTGGTAACCCTTCTACCCGTAGCACTTGGTCTAGAACGACAGGGTCCATGGAGGTCTACTCGTAGACCACATACTACACTCTAACCTCAAAATACCGTCCAGACTGCCACCTGATCCAAACTAGTCACCAATGCTCGAGATGTGTGCCTGAATCCTATCTAGGTATAAATTAATGAAATAAATTCAGTAAAAAAACCCTCCTGAGGTGCTTGGGCGTCTTCGGGTCTAAAATAGTAGCAAAACAAGTCTGTTGCTAGGCTTTACCGAGTCTAATATCACTTCTTTATACATAGCAGAATCATTCCAGCATCTCGGTCCACCTGAGTCCAATATAAGATAAGAAAACTGAGACATCTATCTTCTTTTAACCTTTCTTACCCCAAGAAGATCCATAAAAGGGATACCAAACCATTTCATAACACATTTTACCAATAATGGGTCCCCTAGGCCATGCAAGGTTTGGAAATCACAAATAGTAGGCCCGAAGCCAAAACCGTAGTAAAATCGAGTACAAAATCCTTTATATGCATGATAATGGCATGCTCAATCACAAATGGTAGCCCAACGGCTCACAATCAACCTATCGGCCCTGCACAGGCTCTAATCGTTCTACATCACAAATAGCCAGCACTATATCAATAATAACAATGTTCGGGACTCACGAACATTCCCAATATCCCACCAACTATGTTCTAGAGTCAAACAAGGCCTCACAGGACCATAAGGGTGATAATATCAACTACTAAGAATACTACATACAACGGAGGAAATAAATGGGGCAAATCGTGGAAAGCGGTCAAGGTCTGTGGTACCAACCTAATAACCCAACCCAAGGATGCTAGTTAGTACAATTTTATCTGATATATGCTAAGACTAGGGAGTTTAGACCGTAACCTACCTGTCGTCCGATAACAAGCTGCAGGAATAATGATACCCGGGTTCGAGCCTCTCAGAATGAGGATCAAACTATCAAAATCATAAATAATACATTAAGACGAGTCTAACGATACCCATAAGGCTATAATTGTAGCCGGGTCAAAAATCTGGGTCAAAAGCGGGACTGTGGGGCCCACAACCCGAAACCAAAAATGGAAAAGAGAACGATGACCACAACGATGCCAAGAAGACATGCTCCAAAATTGAGTACAATTGGCCAAGAGAAGGGCGCCAAAACAACCCGCTCAAGAGAGGATTTAAGTTGGAATTTAAGAACCAAAATTGGAAATTAGGCAAGGATTACTTACCCCAAAGATGGAATTTAAGCCAAGACGAATAATTCTCCAAACCCACGAACATGCAAGAGCTATGAGGCAGCCACTACAATAATTTACAAGCTTTTGGAATTTAGCAACAATGGTGGATTTTAGAGAAAACCAAAATGAAGCAAGTTGGGGAAGATGACTTACCAAGAGACGAAGAAGCACTGATTTATGATGAACAACAATTTCCCCAAGGTTAGAACTTGTATTGGAGCAATTTGGTAGTGTGTTTAAGTGTTTGGAGTTGGGAAAAGTTGAGCTAAAATGCTGAAAAAATGAAAACAAGGAAATAAATAGTTGAAGGGAATTGGCCAGCACCAACGGCGCCCAGGCAGTGCTATCGCGCTGGCCAGCCAAAACGCGCATGAACGCGATTGCGCTAGGCCAGCACCAATGGCGCTGAAGGCCAGGCCTGCAAAAGTTTTCTACAACTCTTGAAAACTCTATGGCGTATTTCGGGCAAAATTGGAAATCAATATTCAAAAACTAATAATGCTAATAGAGTGGAAACGATATTCCGGACTCAACGAAATCGACAAAACTTCCATAAGAGGTCATTTTGGAGAAATGTTGACCCAAGTCAACACTAACTAAAAGAACTCAAAGGCTCGAAATGAGCCCGTCTCACCCGGAACTGGAACCAACCACCTACCTAACCCAAACTCAATATTTCGGAGCTGATGTAATTGTCGAATTTCAAATCTGACGCTCCGATCATCGAAAGTCACTCAAAGTTACACTTTCAACTCCAAATTGCCTGAAAACAGAGAAAACAACACGAAACTCACACCAGAAGTTCTCAGCCCTCCACTGAAGGTCCAACTAGACCAAACTCAACGCTATGGAGCTAACAGAACTGTCAGAATTCAATTCCGAGCATGTTAGCTAAGAATGTTGACTAAAGTCAATGATATTCTAATTTAAAGCTCTATAACAGGAAAATGGCCAAAACGCCCAAATGAACGACCAGGGTACCAAACTACTAGTCCGACCAAGCTCTAAATGACTAGGGTCCGCTACAGAAAAGCTCTAACAGTATAATGAATGCATAAACACGAAGATGACCGGAAGGGTCATCACAACATCCACTACTAAAAAGACTTTCATCCTCGAAAGTCAAGAAGAAAGGAGTACCTGAAAGCTTGAACAACTGCGGATACTGAGCATGCAACTCACTCTTGGTCTCCCAAGTAGCCTCCTCGACTGGATGATGTCTCCACTGAACTTTCACACCTGGATTCTCCCTAGATCTCAATCTTCTGATATCTCTAGCCAGAATAGCTATCAGCTCCTCAACAAAAGATAAACTCTCATCCAACTGAATCGAATCACAATACAACACATGACACTTATCTGGGACATACCGGCACAACATCAAGACATGAAAAACTGTATGAACAGCTAAAAACATTGGAGGCAAAGCTAACATGTAGGCAACACTATCAACCCTCTGTAGAATCTCAAATGGCCCAATAAACATGGGGATAAGCTTGCCCCGCCGACCAAATCTCATCACACCCTTCACGAGCGATACTCGAAGGAAAACCAAGGCACCAACACTGAACTCTAAGGCATGAAGTTTGCGATCTGCGTAGCTCTTCTGCCTACTCTGGGCCGCTCTAAGTCTATCCTGAATCAAATGGACTCAGTCTATAAAATCTCTAAGCAAATCTATACCCTGTGATCTGGACTTTAAACCATCAAACCAACCAATCGGTGATATGCAATGCCTACCATACAAGGCCTCAAAAGATGCCATACCAATGCTCGAATGAAAACTGTTATTATAAGGAAAGTTAGCCAATGGCATAAACTGATCCCATGAGCCTCCAAAGTCAAGAACACAAGTCCGAAGCATGTCCTCCAGGACCTGAATAGTCCTCTTGGACTGGCCATCTGTCTGTGGGTGGAAAGCAGTACTAAGCTGAACCTCTGTACCAAAATATCGCTAAATAGGCCTCCAGAAATAAGATGTGAACTTAGTGCCGCAGTCTGAAATGATAGAAGTTGGGACCTTGTGCAACCGAATATTCTCACGTATGTAAATCTGAGCTAACCTCTCAGCACCGTAGGAAGTCTAAACTAGCAAGAAGTGGGCCGACTTAGTCAGCCGATCCACAATCACCCAAGTGGAATCAAAACCTCGAGAAGTACGAGGCAACCCAACAACAAAGTCCACAGTAATACCTTCCCACTTCCACTCAGGAATGGGAAGTCGCTGCATCAAATCAGCCGGTCTCATATGCTCAAACTTCACCTGCTGATAGTTCAAGCATCGAGATACAAACTCTGCTATATCCCACTGCATACCACTCCACCAGTAAAGCTATCTCAAATCCCTATACATCTTTGCTGCGCCAGGATGAATGGAGTATCTAAAACAATGTGCCTCACAGAGTATCAACTGAATCAAATCTCCAATCCTTGGAATATAAAGACGACTATCAAACCTCAGAATACCATCAGATCCCAAAGTAGCCTGGCTGGCCTCACCCCAAACTACCTGATCACGAAGGTCACACAAACTCTGATCCTCAAACTGTCAGCTCTGAATCTGATCAACTAGAGTAGAACGGACCTCAACACTGGCAAGAACTCTGCTAGGATCCGACAAGTCAAGCCTAACCAATCGGTTAGCCAAGGACTGGATGTCCAAAGCCAATGGTCGCTCAGAAACTAAAAGTGAAGCTAGGCTGCCCATATTCACCGCCTTCCAACTCAAGGCATCCGCTACCACATTTGCCTTACCTGGATGATATAGAATGGTGAAATCGTAGTCCTCCAGTAGCTCAATCCATCTCCGCTACCTCGAGTCAGCTCTCGCTGACTCATAATATGCTGAAGACTATAGTGGTCGGTGAATATCTCACAATGAACTCTGTATAAATAGTGCCTCCAGATCTTAAGCGCGAAGACTACCACCGCCAACTCTAAGTCATGAGTGGGGTAGTTGTGCTCGTGAAACTTCGACTGCCTCGATGCATATGCTATCACTCGACCCTGCTGCATCAACCCACAACCAAGACCGACCCCTAAAGCATCATAATACATGGAGAAACTCTGACCCTCAATCGACAAGGTCAAAACTAGAGTTGAAGTCAATAAGGCGTTAAGCCTCTAAAATCTATCCTCACACTAATCCGACCACTAGAATGGAACATCCTTCCTAGTCAGCATAGTTAAGGGTGCTGCTATAGAAGAAAATCCCTAAATGAACCTCCTGTAGTAACCCGCTAACCCAAAAAAGGTGCGAACCTCAATAGCAGTAGTAGGTCTAAGCCAATTACGAACCGCAGAAATCTTATCCAGATTAACTCTAATCCCATCCTTAGACACCACGTGCCCTAGGAATGCAAATGACTCAAGCCAAAACTCGTACTTTGAGAACTTGGCATAAAGCCGGTGATCTCTCAAAGTCTAAAGTACAGTCCTCAAGTGCTGCTCATGCTCGTCTCTGTTCCTCGAGTATACCAGAATGTCATCAATGAAGACTATCATGAACATATCCAAGTACGGGCTAAGCACCCTATGCATCAAGTCCATGAAGGTTGCAGGGGAATTTGTCAACCCAAAAGACATCACCAGGAACTCAAAGTGGCCATAACATGTCTTGAATGCTGTCTTAGGGATGTCCTCCACCCTAATCCTCAGCTGGTGGTAGCCGGACCTCAAATCAATCTTCAAAAACATGGTGGAACCCTGAAGCTGATCGAATAAGTCATCAACTCTGGGAATCAGATACCTATTCTTCACTGTCACCTTATTCAGCTGCCGATAATCAATACACATCTGCATCGACCCATTCTTATTCTTCACGAAGAGAAAAGGAGCACCCCAAGAATACACACTCGGTCTAATGAATCCCTTAGCTAACAAATCCTGGAGCTAGTTCTTAAGATCTCTGAACTCAATAGAATCCATACGGTAAGGAGGAATAGAAATGGGCCTGGTTCCCATATTTAACTCAATGGAAAAATCAACATCTCTCTTAGGTGGAAGGCCTAGCAAGTCGGTAGGGAACACATCTAGGAAGTCTCTAACCACAGGAACAGACTTAGGAGATGAAGGGTCAGCGCTAGCATATCGGACATATGCTAGATAAGCTAAACACCCATGAGAAATCAACTTCCTAGCTCAAAGACAAGAGATGATCTTAGATGGTGCGCGGCTGACTGAACCCTGCCACACAACCAGAGATACACCGGGCACGGCTATTATAATTGTCTTGGCATAACAATCCAAAACCGCACGGTGAGGGGATAACCAGTCCATGCCCAGTATCACATCAAAATATAACATGTCAAGTATCATCAAATCTCCCCAAGTCTCCAAATCACCAACAGATATCATGTAAGATCTCACAATCTGATCCACTACTAAAAGATCTCCTACTAGGGTTGAAACAGAAGCAGGAACAAACAATGGCTCACTAGCCAACCCCAAACAAGGTAGATACATATGAACAAGTGGATCCAGGATCAAATATAGCCATAGCAGACTGATGGCATACATAAAGCATACCTGTAATCACGGCATCCAAGGAGTCTACCTCCGATCTCCCAGGGACAACTTAAAACTGGCGATGACCTCCACTTACCCAACCGCCATCCCTACCATCTGCTCTGCCACGTGGGGAGCCACCTCTAGTCTGACCACCACCCCCTCTAGCCGGAGGCTGAACTGCTCGTAATGGCTCGGCCAATAGAGCGGCTGGCTGAACTATACCCCTCTGGGGGAAATCTCTCACATAGTGACCCATAACCCCACACTTATAAAGACGTCCTGATGGCTTGAAGTGTTAAGATAGACTAGCAGAACCTGAATGGACACCACAGCCTGATGCCTCGGAAGATACACCCCTCGAAGACTGATTGCTATAGCCCTGATGGCTACCCTGACCCTGATCAAATTGAGTACCACCTGTAGTCTGAAGCGAAGCTTGAACCGGTCAGCTGGATTGACCCTGATGCTACTGTGGCTGATAACCTTGGCCCCATTGGCCCGAACCTCTACCCCCCTGACGGGAACCACTATAGCTACCCTGATGTGGAGGACTCTTATCTCTGGCCTCAGAGTCATAATGATGCAAATCCTTTATGGTGCGAGCATAATCCACAATGGCCTGAAATGATCTACCACCAGTAACCAATATCTCGGCTGGCTCTTTAAACTCTGACCTCAATCCCCAAACAAACATGTGAATCGTGTCCGACTTAGTAGGAATGATCATAGCTTCAAATAGTGCTAACTGATGAAAATGGGTCTCATACTCAGATACAGTCATAGATCCCTTCATAAGCCAAGTAAACTTCTCCCTGTGATGCTCATGATCACTCTGAGGCAAGGAACTTAGCCATAAAGGCCTTATAAAACTCAGACCAGGTCAAAGGAGGCAATGTAGGAGGCGATGTAGAAGATCTTCAAGCGACCTGTGCCCTTCACCATATCTTCGATGGGCCCTCCAACTGATATGTAGTGTAGCCAACCCCGTGAGTCTCTAATAACCCCAAATGGTACAACATCTCCTCAAAGGTAGAGATAAAATCATATGGGTCCTAACCCGGTGTACTAGCAAATCTCGGCGGTGCCAATCTCAGAAATATACTCAAGGCCTTCTTCTCTCTATTTGTCATTGCTGGGAGAGGAGAAAAAGGCTGTGCAATCGATGGGACCGGAATAACCTTATCATGGGGAGCCGCAATAGCAGGCTGTGCAATCGATGGGACCGGAATAACCTTATCATAGGGAGCCGCAGTAGCAGGCTGTGCTCCTGAACTCAGAACACCTAGGGCTGCCCCCTGAGCGGGTGTCTGTGCTACCTCCGAAGGTCTCTCTCCAATCATACCCAAAAGATGAATAAGTAAACCCCAAATATCTGAGGGCTGAGCTGGGGCTGAAGCTGGCACATAAATTAGTACTGGAGCTGGTGGTACCTGGGCTATCTCCGGGCCCTCATGCTGCTTCTCTGGAGTAAACTCTAGCTCATAGTTAAACTCGGGCTCTATCTCAACTCTAGCAGCTCTAGCTGGTGCTGCTGCTCTGGAATGACCTCTACCTCTACCCTTGAGACCACCCTGAACCCTAGTTGGAGTTGGAGGTGTAGGGGCAGGAGGCTCTCTTCCGCCAGAAGCTGAAGATCGCGTACGAACCATCTGCGGAAGAGTGAACCACAATAAGTGACATTTCCTAAAACTTTCAAGGATACTACGCACGAGAGAGAAACAAGAAAAGTCCATTTTCCTAAGATGTCACGATAGCCTCCCTAAGATTAAGTACCGACATCTCCACCCCAATCCGCAAGACTCTACTAGACATTGGATCATATACCGATGACATCGGTGAACCTAGGGATTTGATACTAAGTTGTCACGACCTGATTTCTCAGTCATGATGGCACCTACAACCCCTAGTAGGTGAACCAATCCCCGTAGCCTGGAATAGTTAGTAATGGGCCACATTCTATAAACTTAAGCGGAAGAACAATTTAATAAGTGGAAGCAAGGGAACAATATGAAAAAAATAGATAACAGGAATAATATACCTACAATTACAGAAGCTAAACCAAACCCAAAACCTGGTATCATAGTATAGAGCCGGAACTACATACAAGGAGTACGAAGCATCCAAAATAATATTTACACAAATGTCTCCGAGTAGTAATAGAGTACATAAAGCAAAAGATAAACTAAAAGCTAAGCTCCGGTCGCCAAGAGCTCACCCTCAATCTGGATAGTCCAAAATCCTCAAGCACGACTCACAACAATCTAGCGGTGATGTCCCATACTAGGATCCGCACCAGAAGATGCAGAGTGTAGCATGAGCACCAAATGCAAAGCATACGATACCTAGTAGGTATCATAGGCCGATAGGGCACATATAAGATAAAAGCGTAGTAACAGACAAAATAGAAAAGCAAGTAGTCACAAAATTCTACAAAAAAGTACACAGGAAGTAGCCCAGAGGGAAGACAATCAGAACAACATACAAGGCTAACAAGTAGAATATATACACAACAGGCACAGATGAAAGTAAGAAATGACGCACATGGGATCCTTGCAATAACAGTATATACACAATAAATTTCCTAGAAATGGATGGTATACCAGTAACCTCAAGTACATGGGAAAGGAGAGAAGAGTAAAGATAGACATGCTAAAAAAATAGGAATCAATAACCAAACTAATCATATCAATCTCGATCCAGAACCAACAACATTGCAACATAGAATCTCAAAGTCATAACCGTGACAGGAGATAGTATCATGATAAAGTAACAAGAGTCTATCTACAGTCCCCCAGCCTCCCATACAAATGAGGAACGCAAACAAGTGAAAACAAAACCCTCCGGCCGCCCATAAAACCAGATCATACACTCAACAAACAGCAGACAAGGGTGAAGCCTCAAACAATGAATGATATGTTATGAAATGCCAAGACAATGAAACCTCAGTGTCAGTATGTTACCCCTTCTGGTGCCCCAAAGGTCCAGTAAAGGCGGGATACGTGGAAAGACTTCTCCCGAGTATATCTACTCCACCGTAAACCCCTACCCCCGATCACCCTTCTGCCCGTAGCACTTGGTATGGAACGACAGGGTCTATGGGGGTCTACTCATAGACCACATACTACACTCTAACCTCAAAATACCATCCGGAGTGCCAACGAATCAAAACTAGTCACGATTGCTAGAGATGTGTGCCTGAATCCTATCTAGGTCTAAATCAATGAAATAAATTCAGTAAAACCCCCTTCCAAGGGTGCTCGAGCATCCCTGGGTCTAAAACCATAGTAAAATAAGTCTGTTGCTCAGCTTTACCGAGTCTAATATCACTTTTTTATAAATAGCAGAATCAATCCAGCACCTCGGTCTACCCGAGTCCAACGTAAGATAAGAAAACTGAGACATCTCTCTTCTTTTAACCTTTCTTACCCCAAGAAGATCCGTAAAAGGGATACCAAACCATTTCATAACACATTTTACCAAAAACAGGCCCCCGAGGCCATGCAAGGTTTGGAAATCATAAATAGTAGGCCCGAAGCCAAAATTGTAGTAAAATCAAGTAGAAAATCCTGTATATGCATTATAATGGCATGCTCAATCACAAACAGTAGCCCAACGGCTCACAATCAACTTATCGGCCCTGCACATGCTCCAATTATTCTACAACACAGATAGCCAACACTATATCAATAATAATGATGTTCGAAACTCATGGACATTCCCAATATCCCACCAACTATGTTCCAGAGTCAAACAAGGCCTCACAGGACCTTAAGGGTGATAACATCAACTACTAAGAATACTACATACAATGGAGGAAAGAAATGGGGTGAATCATGGAAAGCGGTCAAGGTCTGTGGTACCAACTTAATAACCCAACCCAAGGATGCCAGTTAGTACAATTTTATCCGATATATGCTAAGTCTAGGGAGTTTAGACCGTAACCTACCTGTTATCCGATGACAAGCTGCAGGAAGGATGATACCCAGGGCCGAGCTGCTTTGAGAAGCTACGAACAAGGATCAAACTATTAAAATCATAAATGATACATTAAGACAAGTCTAACGATTCCTACAATTATAGCCGGGTCAAAAATCTAGGTCAAAAGCGGGCCCATGGGGCCTACAACCCAAAACCAAAAATGAAAAGGAGAACGATGACCACAACGATTCCAAGAAGACAAGCTCCTAAATTGAACACAATTAGCCAAGAGAAGGGAACCAAAATAGCCCGTTCAAGAGAGGATTTAAGTTGGAATTTAAGAATGAAAATCGGAAATTAGGCAAGGATTACTTATCCCAAAGATGGAATTTAAGCCAAGACGGATAATTCTCCAAACCCACAAACATGAAAGAGCTATGAGGCAGCCACTACAAGAATCTTTAAGCTTTTGGAATTTAGCAACAATGGTGGATTTTAGAGAAAACCAAAAGGAAGAAAGTCAGGGAAGATGACTTACCAAGAGACGAAGAAGCACAGATTTAGGAGGAACAACAATTTCACCAAGGTTAGAACTGGTGTTGGAGCAATTTGGGAAAGTGCTTAAGTGTTTGGAGTTGGGAAAAGTTGAGTTAAAATGCTGGAAAAATGAAAACAAGGAAATAAATAGTTGCAGGGAATTGGCCAGCGCCAATGGCGCCCAGGAGCGCTATCGCGCTAGCTAGCCGAAATGCGCATGAGCGCGATCTTGCTAGACCAGCGCCGATGGCGCTGAAGGCCTGGCCTGCAACATTTTTTTATAACTCTTGAAAACTCTATGGAGCATTTCGGGCAAAATTGGAAACCGATATTCAAAAACTAATAATGCTTATAGAGTGGAAACGACATTCCAAACTAAATGAAATTGACAAAACTTCCATACGAGGTCATTTCAGAGAAATGTTAACCTAAGTCAACACTAACTAAAAGAACTCAAAGGCTCGAAATGAGCCCATCTCACCCGGAACTGGAACCAACGTCCTACCTAACCCAAACTCAATATTTCGAAGATGATGGAATTGTCGAATTTCAAATCTGATGCTCCGATCATCAAAAGTCACCCAAAGTTACACTTTCAACTCCAAATGGTCTGAAAATAGAGAAAATAACACAAAACCCACACTGGAAGTTCTTAGGCCTCAACTGAAGGTCCAACTAGACCAAACACAATGCTATGGAGCTAACGAAACTATCAAAATTCAATTCCGAGAACATTAGCTAAGAATGTTGACCAAAGTCAATGATATTCTAAGTTAAAGCTCTAAAATAGGCAAACGGCCAAAACGCCCAAATGAACGACAAGGGTATCGAACTACTGGTCCCAACAAGCCATAAATTACTAAAGGCCACTGCATGAAAGCTCTAATAGTACAATGAATGCATAAACACAAAGGCAACCATAAGGGTCATCACAACTCAGACCACAAGTTTCACACCAAGTCTGGGCTTGCAGAACTGCATTCACTTGAGCCTGTGATTGAGTCGCACTCAACTTGTTGAACTGAGACATCATCTGAGTCTGAAAATTGGCCAACTGTGCTGCTAATGTGGTGACACTATCTAGCTCAATTATATCTGCAGACTTCTTCATCGTATTTCTAGACATGTCACCATTCCACTCTAGATTAGTTTATGCAATACGGTTGAGAAGAGTATATAACTCATCATAGGTTTGCTCCAAAGCTTGACCACCTACTGCTAAATCTTGCAAAATTTTCATATTATGGTCAAGACTTTCTATAAAAGTGTGTGCAAATACCTCATTCATCTGCTGGTGATATGGGCAATCCCTGAGAAGAGACCCAAATCTCTCCCATGCATGATAGAGATTCTCGTCTGATTTCTGCTTGAAGCTTAGAATCTCACTCCTAAACTTTGTAGTTTTTCCTGAGGGAAAGAATCGGATGAGGAACTTCTTAGCTAAATCATCCCATGTTGTGATCGAATTTGAAGGTTCTCCCTTCAACCATTTCTTCGCTTCTCAAAATAGTGAGAATGGGAAAAGCGTGAGCCGCACGTAGTTTGTAGAGACTCCTGTGGGAATAAAAGTGTCACTAATCTCAAAAAAGTATTGTAGATGAACCTATGGATCCTCATGTGACAAGCCTATAAATTGCCTATTTGTGTGCAACAATTGCACCATGTTCTATTTCAATTAAAATCTGCCTCCTGCGGCTGGCTTCTGAATGCAGGAGGTAACATTAGTTACGAGTTGAATTTCCAGTTCACGATTGTCCTACGAGCTGGTGGTGGTTCCTTTGCCATAACTGCAGGGATAGTCTCAGCCGGTTGAACTTGCCGGTTTTGATCGAGAAGTGCTGCTTCTCTCAATGCTTGGTGCAAGTGTTGCTCATGTTCAAGAAGTGGGTCTACCAGTTCCTTATCCCTTGACATCTTGCTCAAGATTAGAACCTGTACTTGCAAGTTCAGTAACTAAGATCAAGTTGTTAGCACTTATAAAACAAAATAGTAAAAACAAAATCAGACGGTTGCTAATTTTCAATTCCCTGGCAACGGTGCCAAAAACTTGTTTGCTCCTAAGCGTACATATAAGTGTACGTGGTCATGCAAGTAATACAGTGGCTCTTGTGAGTCGAATATCGATCCCACAGGGACTTATGCTTAGCAAATAATCTGATCTTAATTACTACTATTAAAGTTGAACAAATGCAATTTGTAACCAAGATTTTAACTTTATTTAATAACTAAAAACTAGTATTAACGACGATATAGAATTTGGATTGTAAATAATATATGGAGAAATCCAGAGTTGAGGCATTCACTACACATTCATGCTTAACTATGGTTTATCGCCAGTGTTGGTTTTTATCATGATCATTAGTCTACGGGGTTTATATTATAACCCATGAATGGTCATCCTCTAAGTCATCTATCCAAATAAATCTCACAACTACATCATTGAGCGGGAATGTGAGCCTTTAACTTTGATGCATTCATCTATCTTCCTATTTTATTAACCAAGTGGGGCGTTTAGGTATATCTCTATCCTAACCTCAAATCATACTTCACAATTGCTAACTAACATTAAAAGATACGATCCACACCTCCTACGTTCTTCATTCCGTCTCTTAACTCCTATGGTCAATTCGTTTTGAGACTTAGTTGTATCCTAAAGTTAATGAAGATGAGATAAACAATCAAACCAACTACAATTCCATATTTATGCTATCATGTTGTAGCCTCAACCCTATAAGGAGGATGTATAGCCACTCATAATCTAATTCTTGATTAGAAAATTAATGTAGTTCATACAAGAATTAAGTAATGAAAGAGAAAAGAATAAGAACCCTTAAGTAGCCTCCTCCTTGTGTTTTTGCAATCCAAAGACATCCAAGAATGTCTATAATTGAAACTAGGTTTCCTATTTATAGTGTAGGACAAGTTGAAACTATCGGGAACATAGTCCGTGTCACCTTGCCGATCGTGGAGCCTAAGCTCCATGGCACGCTAGCCATAGCAGAGAGCCACTGCCGTGGCATGCTACCAATGAAGAATTCCACTAGAATTTGCAGCTTCAAGGATTCCTAACTCCATGTCATGCATCCCATAGTGGAGGCTAGCCTCCGTGGCACAGAGGTGGTTCTCTTGATGTCCGTTTTTGCCCCCACAAACTCTTTCACCTTGCTTTGTGTCCCAATGGTGTGTAGCGTGTTTGTAGGCTTCAGTTATAGCTTCCATAACTCCTCCAAAGGTCTCCTACAAGAGCTCATAACACACGTAAGTCCATACAATAACATAGAGTTCATCAAAGTATGCTAGAATAGGCATAACTCAAGCTAGCAAAGCTAGTTTCCTCGTTTAATCTCTAATTGATCTTTTTAACTCATTCTTTATTCCAAATGCTACCCAATCACTATAGACAAATAAGTTAGTCACAAAGTACACCCTTTACACGCTACATACTTCAATAGTACATCAAGTTATCCTTAAAACTAAGCTAAATGCACATAGATAATGACACTTAGGAGTGTAAATACGCCTAAGATCAGTAGCCTGCTACTGTGGCTCTTTGATTAGAGGTACTGTTGATTCCTTATTTTATCTCTCCTATTCCGGCCAAGCTGTACATGTCTTCTGAGGAGCAGAGGTTTCTACGATTGGGTCCCCCAAGGTTTTCTAGTGCTCCTAGGGAGGATGCGCACAAGTTTCTGACTAGTTTCTAGGAAAGGTTGCATAACTTTAGGTTGGTTAAGTCTCACAGGGTAGATTACACCATATTTCATCTAGACAGTCTAGCAAAATAGTCGTGGAGGTCTTATATAGCTTGTAGACTAACCGGGTCACCTTCGCTTACTTGGGCACAGTTCTCCGCAACTTTCTTTGAGAAATATGTATTGTGCATCTTGAGGGAGAGGTTGATAGATGAGATCTCTAGGTTGGAGTAGGGATCCATGTCTATTTTAGCGTATGAGGTCCATTTCCATGAGTTGGCTAGGTATGCCACCATGATTCTGCCCACCGAGCATGAGAGGGTGCATCACTTTGTCCGAGGTTTGACTTTACATCTCCACTTGGATACAGAGGGTATGGTAGCATCATATTAGTCCTTCCTAGAGTTAGTAAACCATACCCGCACTATTGAAAGTGTACTTCACGAGGCCCAAGGGGGCACCAATAAGAGGCCCTGCCATTAGAGAAGTTATAATTGCTCACAGACATATGGCAGAGGCTACCTTGGTAGGGGTCAACATTAGCAACATTTCCACTTGAGCTAGCCTACTTAGGTGGCATTACAAATTGATGAGGGTCAGAGTAGTCAGGGTTTGGGTCAATATTTGTGAGGTGCTCATTCTGTGTATACAGGCCGTGGTAGTCATTTTGATTCAGTCAGGTCTTCAAAACAGGGTATGGTTGGCTGGGGTTATTGTGAGTGTTGCAAGTTGGGCCACTTTGCTAGGGAGTGTCTTTCAGTGCAGCACCATAGGTGACATAACTAGTCAGTTCAGGCCCCCAGGGCTCTAACACCACTGTCCATAGGTGGTAAACAGGGTATTCAGGGTGGTCCCCAAGGTACTCGAGGTGATCCTCAGTCTAGTAGATCGAGCGGTCATGGCAGTCAAATCCATATGCATACTTCTCCAGGCCATTCAGAGCCTGATACTTCAGATGCTGTCATCATAGGAACAATCTTTATTTCACATCAGTCAGCTTCTGCTTTGTTTTATCTGGGGTCTACATTCTTTTATGTGTCTACTTATTAAGCTAGCCGTTTGGAGTCTGCTTATGAGTTATTGCATTTGCTATTGTGTGTAGCTACCCTAGTAGGAGATACTTTAGTAGTGGATCATGTATATAAGGCTTGTGTGGTGACTATTCTAGGGTATGACATGTGGGTAGACCTGATTGTGATATATATGGTTGATTTGGATGTGATTTTAGGCATGGATTGGTTGTCTCCATAATATGCAATCTTGAATTG
The DNA here is from genome assembly GCA_003996215.1 of Jaltomata sinuosa. NCBI lineage: Eukaryota > Viridiplantae > Streptophyta > Magnoliopsida > Solanales > Solanaceae > Jaltomata > Jaltomata sinuosa. The sequence continues at coordinate 102,435 of QJPP01001336.1, read as the reverse complement.
TTTTGCCAAGACCATTACTCTATGGATCCTGATATGCTCCTATAGTATGGAAGGATGCCAATAGCCACATTCCAAGGGGAGTTATATCATTCCCCAGTGCCCAATGGTTGGTTAGGAAGTGGTGCTTAGCCTATCTTACTTATGTTCATGATACTAGTGCCACCACACCTTCTCTTGAGTCAGTTCCCATTGTTTACGAGTATTTAGGATTGTTTCCTTCTAATATACTAGGTTTTCCTCCTGATTGTGATATTAACTTTGGCATTAATGTCAAGCCAGGCACTCAACAAATTTCTATTCTGCCATATCGGATGACGCCAGCTGAGTTGAGGGAACTTAAGGATAAGCTCAAGGATTAATTGAGTAGAAGGTTCATCAGGCCTAGTGTATCTCCATGTGGTGCTCTTATTTTTTTGTGAAGAAAAAGGACAGGTGCATGTGTATGTGTATTGACTACAGGCTGTTGAATATGGCGATAGTTAAGAACAAGGATCTAATGTTGCGTACTGATGATCTATTTGACCAGATACAGTGTACAGTGATGTTTTCTAAGATAGACTTGAGATCCAGTTATCACCAGTTAAGGATTAGAGTTGCGGATATCCCAAAGACCGCATTTAGGACTCAATATGACCACTATGAGTTCCTAGTCATGTCTTTGGGGTTGACCAATGCACCAACAACATATATGGAGTTGATGAACTCCATGTTCCGAGCTTACCTAGATTCCTTCATTATTTTGTTCATTAACAAAATCTTAGTATATTCGAGGAGTAGATAAAAGCATAAGCAGCATATGAGAGTTATACTTCAGACCTTGCGAGACCACTAGTTGTATGCCAAATTTACTAAGTGTGAGTTTTGGCTTGAGTCTATGGCATTCTTATGGCACGTGATGTCCAAGGATCAGATTATGGTAGATTTGGCAAAGATTATGACAGTCGTAACAGGGCTAGGCCTACTTCACCTACTGAAGTTCTTAGTTTTGTCTGGTTAACAGGCTACTACAAACAGTTTGTGGAGGATTTTTCTTCAATAGCAACTCCATTGAATAGATTAACTCAGAAAAAGGTCTCTTTCTAGTGGTCTGATGAGTGAGGCAAGCTTTCAGAAGCTCAATGCCTTATTGACTTCAGCTTTGATTCTTACTGTTCTGGATGAGGGCCAGGGGTTTATAGTGTATTGTGATACTTTTGGTGTTGGTTTGGGTTGTGTATTGATGCAATAGGGCTGAGTTATTATTTATACTTCCAGACAGCTAAAGGCTGACGAGAGGAACTATCCTACTCATGAATTAGAGTTAACGATGGTCATATTTGTATGGAAAATTTAGAAGAATTATCTAATAGCGTGCATTGTGAGATCTTCAATGACCATCATAGTCTTTTGTACATCTTCAGCCAGAAAGATCTAAATTTAAGGCAGCACAGGCAGTTGGAGTTACTGAAGGACTACGACATATCCATTCTATATCACCCAAGTAAGGCAAATGTGGTAGCGGATGCCTTGAGCTAAAAAGATATGAGTATAGGTAGCCTAGAATTTTTAGCAGCGGAGGAGCGACCTTTAGCTTTAGACATCCAGTCCTTCGCTAACAGGTTGGTTAGACTTGATATTTTTGAGCCAAACTATATTCTTGCTTGTGTGGAGGCTAGATCTTCCTTGTTAGAGCAGATTTGGGTACAACAGTTTGATGATGCAAGGTTGAGGATCATTCGTGATAAAAATGTTGAGCAGTGAGGCTAGGAAGCCGACCGTAGATTTTGAGAGTGTTCTGAGAATTGATAGTCATATCTGCATTTCTAGAGGTTGTGACCTAATTAGGTTGATCGTGGAGGAGGCTCATTATTCTATGTATTCCGTTCATCCTGGGGTAGCTAAGATTTATATGACTTAAGGCAGCACTACTGCTGGTGTGAGATGAATGGAGATATCTTAGATTTCGTGTCTAGGTGCTTGAACTATCAGTAGGTTAAGTTTGAGCACCAAAGACCAGGTGGTTTGACTCAGAGGCTACCCATTCTGGAGTGGAAATGGGAGCGGATAGCTATTGATTTCGTAGTCAATTTGCCACATACTTTGTAGAGATTTGATACTATTTCGTTCATCATGGATAGGTTGACAAAGGCTGCTCACTTTCTGCCGATTAAGACTTCCTACAGTTCCGAGAGGCTGGCTCATATCTATATTTATGAGATTGTCCATTTTCATGGGGTGCTAGTATCTATAATTTCTGAACGTGGGACTCAATTTACTTTGTGTTTTGTGAGGTCTATTAAGAGAGAGTTGGGTACCAGAGTTGACCTTAACACTACTTCTCACCCACACACTGATGGTCTGTCAGAGTGTACTATTCAGGTTCTAGAGGATATGTTGTGGGCATGTGTTATCAATTTCGGAGGCCAGTGGGACCAGTTTTTAGCCTTGGCAAAGCTTGAATATAATAATAACTACTATTCCAGTATTCATATGGCTCTGTTTGAGGCTTTGTATGGTAGGCGGTGCAAATCTCTGGTGGGTTGGTTTGTTAGCTTTGAGGTTAGACCGTGGGGTACTGACTTGCTTCGTAATTATATGGATAGAGTTTAGGTCATTCAGGAGATACTTTACACTGCCTAGAGTAGGCAGAAGACTTATGTTGACTGGATAGTTTGAGACATAGAGTATATGGTTGGTGACCGTGTGTTCCTTCGGGGGTTACCCATGAAGGGTGTGATAAGGTTTGGGAGGAAGAGTAAACTCAATCCTAGGTTCATTAGGCCATTTGATATCCTTCATCGCATTGGAGAGGTTGCTTATGAGTTAGCCCTGCCTCCTGCTCTTTCTGGTGTTTATCCAATTATCCATGTTTCTATGCTACGATGTTATGTTAGGGATGAGTATCACGTGCTTTGGTGGGATTCAGTTCAGTTGGATAAGACTACAGCCTTTAAGGAGGAGCCTGTTGCTATTTTTGACAAGCTGGCTAAGAAGTTTAGATCCTAGAAGATTCAATTAGTTAAGGTTTAGTAGCAGCATCATCCTATCAAGGAGACTACTTGGGAGATCAACACCGATATGCGGACACGCTATCCTCACCTTTTCGAGCCTTCAGGTATCTTCTTTTCTTTAACATTCGAGGATGAAAGTCCTTTTAGTAGTGGATGTTGTAATGATTCGCTTGGTCATTTTCTTGATTTTTATGCTTGTTTCTGCATTTCAAGCTCTCCCACAGTGGTTACATGTCATTTATGACTTATCGGGACTGACGGTTCAATTCCAGGGTAGTTTATTTGTGTTTTAAGTCCATTTTCCTGTTTTGAAACTCTTAAAGCTGGTAGAGTTGACTTTGGTCAACATTCAAAGAAGATGGCCTGGGATGGAAATTTTGTCATTGTTATTAGCTCTGGAACGTTGACTGTGGCCTAGAGGGACTTTTGGTTTGGGTCTCAAAGCTTCCGAACTTATTTTGGGCTATTCAGTTTTGTTTTAATAAAAGATGGTTTTTGGGGGTGGGACCCACTTTATGTTAAGATGATCTCCGTTGGGATTTTCATAGGTTATGTTAAGTCTAGAATGTCATTTTTGGTTGAGTAGCATAGATCATTTGCGTATGCGGGACCCCAAATGAATCTCGAGGGTCTATCCGGTGACATTTTAAGTTGCCAAAAGTTATTGTCGGCTGGTTTCTGTTGCAGCAGTAGCCAACACTTCGCCCATGCGGAGGATGGCTGCATGCGCGAAGAATAGGCTTGGGCCTTGCCTCCCTCTGCCCTTTGCCCAGGCAGTGTTTTAACTGAATGTGCATTCTCGCGCACACTATGTCCAGCTCGCATGCCCGCTGAAGCACTGCCTGGCTTTGCCTCTGCCATCCATGTGCGTGCACGAGAGCCTGCACGTGTGCAAGAGGCAACATGCACGGTGGCCTTGCCGCGTGCACATAGGCCTGCGCCTGGCACCACTATAAGTTTGAACTTTGTTTTCTCCTCCATTAAACTGAAATTCTCCGTTGTTTTGAGCTTTTAAGAGCTGGTTTATGACAGTGTTAACACTCAATTATTCTGGTAAGTTCCTCCTAACTCCCTTCTCCTTTTCCATCCTTAATTCATGTTTAATTCCATATAAATTTCTGTTGATTCCTTGTTTAAATTCCTTGATCAAAGTGGACTTCAGGGCTATTTTGGACCACAAAATGAGTCCCGTTCGCACCCAAATTTTAGCCATGGGTTTAGAAACTCGTTGAGAACGTAATTGTGAAATTCGTTTTCCATTTTGTTGTGTGAGCCCCAAGGGACATTTTTCAAACCCGATTTCCGGTCCTATTTTTTTATAGCAATATGAGTGTCATTCTTCTCTTCTTGACACATGAATTAAATTCTTGATAGTCTGGCAGCATTTTGAGGCTGTTCGAAAGAGGAAGTCACACATGTGTCAGTTCGTGCTTATAATTCAACCCCGAGGTAGGTTACTATTTACTTATTTTAGACTTGGGTTAGTTAAATTTTATATGTTATGTGTTGCATGAATGTTAGGCTAGGTTTAGGTTAGAAATAGGCTTAAATCCTGTTTCTACTTATCTTGGCCATTTTCAGGAATGTAAAATAGTATTACCATGCTTATCCTTCGTATATGAGCTTGTAGAATTTTTGTGGCTAGCCTAGAATCCTTAGACTGATTTAGGGAGGTTTTAGAGGTAGAGTAGATTCTTTTACTTGTTTTTTCCTGCTTATTTTCCATCCTCAGCTCGTCTATTACCGTATTCGTGTATCTATGGGTCCGAGGCTATAACATGGATCAGATAGAGTTTCAAGTCAGTTATCTTGTTTGGAGGGTGTTTTACCCTGGTTGATTTGGTATTCACTGAATTTTGCATAATATCTTTTACTCCATTGCACGACAAATGGTTTGGAAATGATGGAAATGTGGGATTTTTGGTTCAAATATGAGATTTTTACTTAACCACTGGTTTCAAAAGAAAGGAAAGTACCACTGTATATATCGGTCTGAGGGACATTTTCAGACCTCTTCTCTATTTTAATTTACTGTTGATGAGTTTGAAACATGATTTTGGGCTGCCAGAGCAGCACATCTCTGGGTTTTTCTTTTATGCATATGTTGATGAGCTCGAGGTTGCATTCCAGGTGCCTAGGGTACCAAATATCAAGTTTTTACTATCTGCATTGGCCGTATACCGCATCATATCATTTCATAATGCATTGCATTACATTTGCCTATATGTACTTAGAGTGATTTTACCTTTACTATCATTAGTATCTTCACCGTCAGTATAGCTAGTTCCATTTTTTGTTGATAAATAGATTTAGGTGGATCCCTGTAGATAGTTTACTTTCTTGTGTCTTATAATATATATTATCTTTTTGAGCTTAGTCGGCCTATGATACTGAATACCCATTATTTCTGCACTCATACTACACTTTGCATCTTTTTCTGATGCAGCACCTAGTACGAGCCACCCTCGTTGACCCTATGATCATTTTTGGCCAACTGTTCTTCGGATCATGGTGAGCTCCTAGCGTTTGGAGATCCTTTACTGATTTCCATCTACATATCTATCTATATTTTTGTATTTTGGATATTATTCTGTAATTTAGATGCTCTTGTACTAGTGAAACTAGGTTCGGAGTTAGTGTTATGATCCTATTTTTTCACGATAGGACACAACTTTGGGACTCAAAAAAAAAATTAATAATGAATTTAAAAATAATATTTAAAGACAGAAAGAGAGTCGCCACCTAATTTTAGGAAAAATCAGGAAACCTTTTTATTAAAAAATAAAATTTTAGTCTACGAAACCAGTTAGATTCTAGGTAAGCGTTAAAGTTATTCCGAAGGGAAGGGGTTAGGCATCCTTATAGAGTCCACAATGGTGGTTTCTGGCTGAATTCATTTTTTTAATTGAGGAGATAAAATAAATATTTCGATTCTCCAGAGTTAGAGAAAATGACTCTGCAAAAACTCGAAGAATCCGAGGAAAAAGCATTTACGAGATGACCTAATATTAACATAGATAAAAATATGGCAACATTATGAACGAAAATACAAGGACCACACCCAAAATGAAATCAAAATTAAATAAGTAAATAATAGCTCAACATAATTTGTGGAGAAACAAAATGTTGCTATAATGAAATACCAAACAAAAATTAGCAAAAGATGTAAAAAGAAACCGTCCAAAATAGCGTTGAAGGCAACACTAAACAAAATAATACCTGAAATTTATTCAGACAAACACACAAAATAAATACGTAGAGAAAGGGAAGAAAGCTTCACCAAGAATGGCACACTTTGTTCAGATTTGGAGATTCCGAGGCTATCACCGGAGCAAGGATATTTTTGGCTAGATCTGGAGTTTCACCGTGGTTGTTGTTTGTGGTTGCTGGTTGTCAGAGTTGGAGCTCCGAGCTCGCCGTCAATGGCAAAACTCGAGCAAGTGGGCGGTCCGGTGGTTTAGAGCTATTGTTGTTGTTGATCGCAGCAGCAGCGTCAGAGTTATGAGGAGGAAAGAGATTCAAGGCAGTGAGATTGCTGCTTGGTTTTGGGGTGAACAAAGTGGGGTCGTGGTTACTGGATGGAGAAGAGGGAAGAGGTGACGATGAGGAGAGGAATTGTGGTTGGTGGAGTTGGCCACTGTTTCTGATGTTCCCCGTTAGTGGAGTCATGACAGTTTGGTGGTTGTTGTGGAATGAGGATGGTGGTGCGTTGGGAGTCAATTTTGCCAAAATTCAGCATTAAGGGAAAAAAAAGAGAACGGAGGAGATGGAGAGCAATGGTGGCTGGGGTGGTGGAGCTCCATTGGCTGTTTGCCACTGTTTATGGTGGTTGTTTGGTGATGGTTGAGTGGAGAAGAAGAGTTGTGGTAGCCAGATTTTGTTCAGAGTTCCGACGGGTGGTGGCCGAAAAAGAGAGGCGGGTTTGAGAACTTTTTAGGAGAGGAGCTCCTTACCTTTTTGGGATTTTTGCTACTTTTGGATATTTTCACCAGCAAGGAAATGTGTAGAGTATATGAGATACTTTATAGAAAACTTTAAAACCCTAAACTATTTTTTGAAAAACCATGGACTATCAAAACTGTGTGCTTAAAATCATAGTTTATCTAAAACCATGTGCTATTTAATTATCCGTATAAAAGATATCTCCTCCGACTTATGTATTACCAAACTATTTTAAAAATAATAAAAAATATGTTTAATAACATTAAAAAGTGTGATTTGAACAAAGACTACTGTGATTTAAATAAAATTGAAACAACATTTGTTTACGTGCAAATGATTGCGATAAAAATTAATAATAATTAAAATTAATTAAAATAATAAAATAGATAAAAATCTCAATATTTTTAAAAATGAGAATAATTATCAACAAATTGTATTAACTATGAGAAAATATGAGAAAAATTGTATTTTTTGCAACTTAACAAATAAAAGGTTTAAAAATATTAATTTGAAAAATATCAGGCCAAATTTGAGTATCAACAACTTCCCCCTCTTTGTTCAAAGATGATGAAAGAATCTTTGAACGAAGACATTGACGTGTAGCAAATTTTGGCTCGACAAAGAAAAAAAATGACATATGCATAGAATGATGCCAGACTTTGATAAAGCTTTAAAAATACTCTTCGTCTACTGGTGAGATTGAATTATTCTTAAAAGAAAGATGATAAACGAGGAAAAAATGTTCTAGGATGAAAAATAATCACTTATCTTTGACATTGTTTTCCAAAATCACCCAGTGTCAAATTGTGAGACGCTGGGGATACAAAATTGGGTACCTGTCTCGTTGAAAGGCGGACGACCCAATCTTTTTCTTTGAACAACGAACAACCTACTTGATATGTCACTTTGAATGAGGTGACAACCCAACATGTCTCATTGAAAGGCGGATGACCCAACTTGAATTTGATATGTCACTTTGAATAATGTGACAACTGAATGTGTCTCATTGAAAGGCGGACGACCCAACTTGAATTTGATATGTCACTTTGAACGAGGTGACAACCCAACATGTCTCATTGAAAGGCGGAGAACCCAACTTGAATTTGCTATGTCACTTTGAACGAGGTGACAACTTAACGTGTCTCTTTGAAAGGCGGACGACCCAACTTGAATTTGATATGTCACTTTGAACGAGGTGATAACCCAACATGTCTCATTGAAAGGAGGATGACCCAACTTGAATTTGATATGTCACTTTGAACGAGCTGACAATCCAACGTATCTCATTGAAAGATGGACGACCCTACTTGAGTTTGATATGTCACTTTGAATAAGGTGATAACCCAACGTGTCTAATTGAAAGGAGAATGACCCAACTTGAATTTTGTGGAGTCACCTTGACACTATTTTGAACTAAGTACAGTCACCTTGCTACCAAATCTGAATAATTGGAGTCACTTTGACATCAAAGATTGAATAGAGTCAACTTAACACCGGTCTGAATAAGTGGAGTCACTTTGACAATGAACATTGAATGGAGTCACCTTGAAACCAGTCTGGATAAATTGAGTCATTTTGACACTCAAGATTGAGTGGAGTCATCTTGACGCCTGTCTGGATAAATTGAGTCACTTTGACACCGAGGATTGAATGGAGTCACCTTGATGCCGGTCTGTCTAAATAGAGTCACTTTGATACCAAAGATTGAATGGAGCCACTTTGACGCCTGTCTGGATAAATGGAGTCACTTTGACACCAAAGATTGAATGGAGTCACCTTGACACCAATCTGGATAAATGATCGCCAAGTTGATGATCTGGATAAATGGTCATCACCTTGATGACTGTCTGAAAAGTGAGGTCACTTTGATACCGGTTTAAATGTCACATGTCACTTTGAACAGGGTGACTTCCCAACATCTCATGATCATCTACACAAAACTTATTAGTAGCAAATGTAATATTTCACAATGAAAGAGGTGACGATTCAACATAATATGTCACAAATACAGAAGTCATGATTCAACTTAAAAAACATGTCATTTTTAATAGGACGACAACCCAATTATAAAAAAATATGTCAATTTTACAAGGTAACAACTCAACATGTCAATTTGACAAGTTGACAACAACTTTAGCAAGAAAAGGCACTTGGCAGGTATTTAGAAAGGTGGGTGCTCATCCAAAGTTTATTTTGAACAATGAAGCATGTGAAGAGAGAATCAACTCTTGACTGCAGTTGGTACTAACATTTAGCATTGCATGAATTCTAATTTGCTTTGCACCTAACTAAGATTGACTTCGAGGTAATTCTTGTAGTTTCAAGTGGTACCTCAAACACACTTAATTATCAACAAGATTTGTTCATCTTGCTTCAAACAAAGGTTTTGAACTATACCTATCCTCATGTTTCAAGTTCCCTTACCATAAAGAAAGTCCTCATTTGCACATATCTAAAGTATTTGATTTGAAGATATTTTCAAAGAACACTCACACTCAGAAAAATGTTCAATGCATGCAATTGTGATGCCATATGCTTGGCATTCATATAAATCTCCACTAAATGAGAACATTTGAAATGAGATCATGTAGCGATTGTAATAGGCTTGGAGACGGGTAGGATATTCATTTGGGATGAAAGTGACTTAATCCCTCCTTGACCGTTGCACTGGATTTGTGCTTTTGTTACACTTTTGGCCCTTGAACTTCTTCGTTGTTCCTTTCTTTTATTTTTACTTATTTTGAATCTTTGCTTATCAGAGTCTTCTCTCCCTTTTTCTGATGTCTCCTTCTTTTTCCAACTTCTCCATTATTGTTGGAGTGTTTTTCTTCCCTATTTCTCCTTGTCTTGACCTTGTAGTTTGAAATCCTTTTTTTTTCTTTTTAAATCATTTTGTATCCTTGACTTTCAGGGATACAACATCTTTTGCTTTTGACAACTTCAAACTTGAATATCCTTCTGTAATTTTTACATCTTCAGTGCGCTCAAGGAGGTCAGGCCAAGAGAGGGATAGTGCATGTAAGCACTCGGAAAAGTATTGGCTAAGATGTGGTTGTCCAAAGAAATGGCTTTCAGTCTCAAAGTGGGGACACACTAAAATTAATGTCATTTGGTAGGCTTGAAAGGCACAAACGGGTCATAAAAGGCCTACGGTCCTTTCCTAAATCAAATATTACTCAGGATTTTGCCTCAACAAATATTCAAACCAAGTTCTAGATCAACAATGCAATACAATTGCATTTAATCTAAGATCTCATCACACAATGCACATGAAACAATGGGATTGATTTTATTCTTATCTTGAATGCATGCAAGAGAATATTCTCAAGTATCACAAAGATACAACTAAGAGGCACCAAAAAAATCTATAGTTCACCTGAAGTCAACATTCTCAATCAATTATTTTGCACATTTCTAACTGTTTTGGCACCAACCAAGTCAAAGATGTGATTCTTCGAAGAAAACGTTTTTTGAATAAGGGATACCGAACCCAAGAAGGGATGTCTATGTATCTCACCCCGAAGAATGAGAATCATGTATGCGTAGTTTGTGCAGATATGACATAAAATATATCATCTTTGAAAGAATGTCAGATATATGCACAAAAAATAATGCAAAGAAAAATTAATAAAAATAGGCTAGTCATGAAAAAAAATTAAATGGAGGAGTGTTCCAACTCAATCAAAAGCTCTCATGATTTATCTTTTTGACGCTTCATGGAGTTCAACATCAGATGTTGCTCTCTTTGCTGTTCTGGTGAAATTTTTGAGGATCTTTCTCAAAATTTTTTCTCTAGTTTCGACTTCAACAACTTTGTGTATTAAACCTTGTAGCAAGCACCATCTTCTATAGAATTTTTGAGTTCTCAAAAATTCTTCCCCAATTTACTTTGTAAATGATTGGAAAGCTTACAGAGAATATGACCAAGCCAGTGTGGCGCCTACGTATCCCATGAATCAGGTCAAATGTAGTTCCAAACTTTGGAATAAATAATCATATCTACAGCAAAATATGTACACAAAAATCAAACTAGTATGGACAAAACAAATTTGGTAGCATTAGCACATAAATAATGCATAACGCGTCCTAGCATATATATGACCTTTTCATCCAAAGGTAAGCCTAACGATTGAAGAATGTGTATGTCATTTGTGAAACGCTCCATTGCCCCAAAAATATATTTATACAAATTTATGAATAAATTAAATGGGATACAAAAATGTGAGAGAGATGTACAAATAAATATCAATTCCACGAAGGGGTACAACCTAAACTAAGCCAATTTGAAAAATCTCCAATCTTGAATTTCTTGACATTTTAAAGCTTTTTTCGAATGGAAATTTTCTTTTGATTACAGTAACAGAAACGATCTATAAAATTAATAAATCTCCAAAACTCGAGGAACAATGGTTCATACAACTCGACATACACATTCTTCAAGTTCAAACAAATAGTTGGATGATTATCCTTTTAGGCCGTGGGCCTGTTTGGACATAAGGTGGTCTCACTAATGGATCCAACACCGCTTGAGTGTTGAGCCAACTTAGGTCCATGCGTAATTGAAGGATTTGGCTTTGCTCTACACTAGGTAGATGAGAGTTGGTTTATTGAAAATAACCGGAAACTCGAGCACGGGTTAAAATATAAAGTGACCGTTAATCGATCACGGGTCAACTAATTCACTCATTTCTTTTAAGAATGTGTATTTCTTAGTGAAGAAGGACTGCGAAGACTCGCATAATCATCCTTTTTTTCCTAATGCAAACTAATGCTTTACCAGGGAGGCGAAAGATGCTATGAAAATGCAACAATAATAATATAAGTAAACAAATAATGAATGAATAATTAAGTAAAGTAAAGAATATACAATTTACAAATAACCAACAAAATATACAAGGTGCTAATAAAGATTTAATTAAACAATGAGCAAAATATTGTAAAAACGTAAAAACTCCTCAATTGAAAAAATGAATTCATAATGGTTAGAACTTTTTAATCCCCAGTGGAGTCTCTATTCTGTTATGATCCTATTGTTTCACGATAGGACACAACTTCGAAACTCACAAAAAATAATTTATAATTAATTTAAAAATAATATTTAAAGAGAGAAAGAGAATCGCTACCTAATTTTAGGAAAAATCAGGAAACCTTTTTATTAAAGAATAAAATTTTAGTCTACGAAATCAGGTAGATTGTAGGTAAGGGTTCAAGTTATTCCGAAGGAAAGGGGTTAGGCATCCTTCAGAATCCACAACGGTGGTTTCCGGTTGAATTTTTTTTTTCAATTGAGGAGATAAAATAAATTTTTTGATTCTTCAGAGTTAGAAAAAATGACTCTCCAAAACTCAAAGAATCCAAGGAAAAAGCTTTTACGAGACGGCCTATTCGTATCTTTTAGCCAAAAATGAATAAATACAATAAATAAATATACAAGATCTTCGAATTTTAATTTGAGTGACTTCTTTGAAAAACAACTCTGAGTACCTGTAAACACACTTAGTAAAAGTGTTAGTAATGAATGAATATTAACTAAAAAAGTCAAAGAAATAATTACTAAATAATAAATCCCATCTTATGTATATTGGAGGCCTTGGAAATCGAAAAAAATTTCTTCATCGGTCAAATAAATTGATATTCGATATGAAATAATCGAACTCAAAATAACATCCATTTTTTATTATGGGGAGGCCTCAAAAATCTGACAGAGAGATTTTCTCATTGGCCAATTAAATTATTAACATTTTCCAAGCATGAGATTAGTGTAAGACAAACATCAAATGATAACCTAAAAATCCAAAACATAGATAAAAATATGGCAACATTATAAACCAAAATAAAAGAACCACACCCAAAATGAAATCAAAACTAAATAAGTAAATAACAACTCAACATAATTGGTGGAGAAACAAACCCTTGCTATAATGAATTACCAAACAAAAATTAGCAAAGGATGTAAAAAGAAACGGTCCAAAATAGCATTAAAGGTAGCACTTAACAAAATAATACCTGAAATTTATTCAGAGAAATACACAAAATAATTATGTAGAGAAAGGAAAGAAAGCTTCACCGAGAATGACACACTTTGTTCATATTTGGAAATTCCGGGGCTGTCACCGGAGCAAGGATATTTTTGGCCAGATCTGGAGTTTCACCGTGGTTGTTGTTTGTGGTTACTGGTTGTCAGAGTTGGAGCTTCGAGCTCGCCGTCAATGGCAAAACTCGAGCAAGTGGGGGGTCCAGTGGTTTAGAGTTGTTGTTGTTGTTCATTATAGCAGCGACGTCGGAGTTACGAGGGGGAAAGAGATTCGAGGCAATGAGGTTGCTTCTTGGTTTTGGGGTGAACGAAGTGTGGTGGTGGGTTGGTGATTACTGGACGGAGAAGAGGGGAGAGGTGACGATGAAGAGAGAAATTGTGAGTGGTGGAGTTTACCATTGTTTCTGATGTTCACTGTTAATGAAATCACGATAGTTTGGTGGTTGTTGTGGAACGAAGATGGTGGTGCATTGGGAGTCAATTTTGCCAGAATCTGGCTTTAAGGGAAAAAAGAGAGAGAACGGAAGAGATGGAGAGCAATGGTGGCTGGGGTGGTGGAGCTCTGGTGGCTATTTGCCATTGTTTATGGTGACTGTTTGGTGATGGTTGAATGGAGAAAAAGAGTTGTGGTGGCCAGAGTTTGGTCAGAGTTTCGGCGAGTGGTGGACAAAAAAGAGAGGCGGGTTTGAGAACTTTTTAGGAGAGAAGATCCTTTCCTTTTTTGGATTTTTGCTACTTTTGGATATTTCCACCACCAAGGATATGTGTAGAGTGTATGAGACACTTTATAGAAAACTTTAAAACCCTAAACCATCTAGGTGGCAAAATCATTTGTTGAAAACCATGGGCTATCAAAATCGTGTGCTTAAAATCATAGTTTATCTTAAACCATATGCTATTTAATTATCTGTGTAAAGTATATCTCCTCTGACTTATGTATTAACAGACTATTTTAAAAATAATAAAAAATATATTTAGTAACATTTAAAAAATGTGTTTTGAACAAAGAGAACTGTGATTTAAATAAAATTGAAATAACATTTGTTTACGTGCAAATGATTTTGACAAAAATTAATAATAATTAAAATTAATTAAAATAATTAAAATAGATAAAAATCTCAATATTTTTAAAAATGAGAATAATCATCAACAAATTGTATTAACAATGAAAAAATATGAGAAAAATTGTATTTTGTGCAACTTAACGAATAAAAGGTTTTAAATAATTAATTTGAAAAACATCATCAAATATTAGGTGTCAACAACTGCCCCTCTTCATTCAGAGATGATGAAAGAATCTTTGAACGAAGACATTGAAGTATAGCTAATTTCGGCTCGACAAAGAAAAAAATGACATATGCATAGAATGATGCAAGACTTTGATAAAGCTTTGAAAATACTCTTCGTCTGCTGGCGAGGTTGAATTATTTTTCAAAGAAAGATGATAAATGGGGAAAAAATATTCTAGGAAGAAAAATAATCACGTACCTTTGACATTATTTTCCAAAATCACCCAGTGTCAAATTGTGAGACGTTGGGGATACAAAATTATGTACTTGTCTCGTTGAAAGGTGGATGACCCAACTTGTCTCATTGAAAGGCGGATGACCCAATCTTGTTCTCTGAACAACGAACAACCTATTTGATATGTCACTTTGAATGAGGTGATAACCCAACATGTCTTATTGAAAGACGGACGACCCAATTTAAATTTGATACGTCACTTTGAACGATGTGGCAACTCAACGCGTCTCATTTAAAGGCGGACAACCCAACTTGAATTTTCTATGTCACTTTGAATGAGGTGACAACCCAAAATGTCTCATTGAAAGGCGGATGACCCAACTTGAATTTGATATGTCACTTTGAATGACGTGACAACCCAACGTGTCTCATTGAAAGGCGGATGACCCTACTTGAGTTTTGATGTGTCACTTTGAATGAGGTGATAACCTAATGTGTCTCATTGAAAGGTGGACGACCCAACTTGTATTTTGTGGAGTCACCTTGACAACATTTTGAACTGAGTACACTCACCTTGATACCAAATCTGAAAAATTGGAGTCACTTTGACATCAAAGATTGAATAGAGTCACCTTAACACCGATCTGAATAAATGGAGTCACTTTGACACCGAAGATTGAATGGAGTCACCTTGTCACCGGTCTAGATAAATTGAGTCATTTTGACACTAAAGATTGAGTAGAGTCACCTTGATGCATGTCTGGATAAATGGAGTCACTTTGACACCGAGTATTGAATGCAGTCACCTTGACACCAGTCTTGATAAATGGAGTCACTTTGATACCAAAGATTGAATGGATCTACCCTGACGCCTGTCTATATAAATGGAGTCAATTTGACACCGAGGATTAAGTGGAGTCACCTTGACGCCGATCTAGATAAATGGAATCACTTTGACACAAAAGATTGAATGGAGTCACCTTGACGCCAATCTGGATAAATGATCGCCACGTTGACGATCTGGATAAATGGTCATCACCTTGATGACAGTCTTAAAGTGAGGTCATTTTGATGCCAGTTTAAATGTCACATGTCACTTTGAACAAAGTGATTCCCAACATCTCATGATCATCTACACAAAACTTATTAGTAGCAAATGTAATATTTCACAATGAAAGAGGTGATGATTCAACATAACATGTCACAAATACAGAAGTGACGATTCAACTTAAAAAACATGTCATTTTAAATAGGATGACAACCCATTTTTTAAAAATATGTCAATTTGACAAGGTAAGAACTTAACATGTCAATTTGATAAGTTGACAACAACTTTAACAAGAAAAGGCACTTGGCACGTATTTAGAAAGATGGGTGCTCATCCCAATTTTATTTTGAACAATGAAGCATGTGAAGAGAGAATCAAGTCTTGACTGCAGTTGGTACCAACATTTAGCATTGCATGAAAGTTTTCTCATTTGCTTCACACCTAACTGAGATTGACTTCGAGGTAATTCTTGTAGTTTCAAGTGGTACCTCAAACATACCTAAGTATCAACAAGATTTGTTTGTCTTGCTTCAATCAAAGGTTTTGAACTATACCTATCCTCATGTTTTAAGTGCCCTTACCACAAAAAAATTCCTCATTTGCAAATATCTAAAGTATTTGATTTGAGGATATTTTCAAAGAACACCCACACTCAGAAAAATATTCAATGCATGAAATTGTGATGCCATATGCTTGGCATTAATATAAATCTCTACTAATGTGAGATCATTTGAAATGAGATCATGTAGGGCTTGAAATAGGCTTGTAATGAAGGCTTGGGGATGGGTAGGATATTCATTTGGGATGAAAGTGACTTAATCCCTCCTTGAGCATTGAACTAGTTTTGTGCTTTTGTTGCACTTTTGGCCCTTGAACTTCTTCGTTGTCCCTTTCTTTTGTTTTGACTTATTTTGAATCTTTGCTTATCAGAGTCTTCTCTCTCTTTTTCTGATGTCTCCTTCTTTTTTCAACTTTTCTTTTATTGTTGGAGTATTTTTCTTTGCTATTTCTCCTTGTCTTGACCTTGTGGAGAGTTTTT
Organism: Jaltomata sinuosa; assembly: GCA_003996215.1. Taxonomy (NCBI): domain Eukaryota; kingdom Viridiplantae; phylum Streptophyta; class Magnoliopsida; order Solanales; family Solanaceae; genus Jaltomata; species Jaltomata sinuosa. The sequence continues at coordinate 85,918 of QJPP01001336.1, read as the reverse complement.
GACTCCTTTTTTTCTTCTTTTGAGGTCATTTTGTATCCTTGACTTTTAGGGATGCAACATATTTTGCTTTTGACAACTTCAAACTTGAATCTCCTTTTGTAATTTGTACATCTTCAGTGTGCTCAAGGAGGTTAGGCCAAGAGAAGGATAGTGCATGTAAGCACTCAGAAGGATATTGGCTAAGATGTGGTTATCCAAAGAAAAGGCTTTCAGGCTCAAAGTGGGGACACACTAACATTAATGTCATTTCGTAGGCTTAAAAGGCACAAACACGTAAAAAAAAGGCCTACAGTCCTTCCCAAATCAAATATTTCTGAGAATTTTGCCTCAACAAACATTCAAGTCAAGTTCTAGATCAATAATGCAATACAATTAAATTTAATCTAAGATCTCATCACACAATGCACATGAAACAATGAGGTTGGTTTTATTCTTATCTTTAATGCATGCAAGAGAATATTCTCAAGTATCACAAAGATACGACTAAGAGGTACTAAAAGAATCTATGGTTCACCTAAAGCCAATATTCTCAATCAATTATTTTGCACATTTCTAACTGTTTTGGCACCAACCAAGTCAAAGATGTGATTCTTAAAAGAAAACTTTTTTTATTAATAAGGGAAGGGTTGTCTACGTATCTCACCCCGAGTAATGAGAATCAGGTATGCGTGGTTCGTGCAGATATGATATAAAATATATCATCATTGAAAGAATGTCAGATATATTCACAAAAAATAATGCAAATAAAAATGAATGAAAATAGGCTAGTCATGAAAAAAATAAAATGGAGGAGTGTCCCAACTCAATCAAAAGCTCTCCTGATTTATCATTTTGACGCTTCATTGAGTTCAACATCAGATGTTGCTCTCTTTGCTGTTCTAGTGGAATTTTGGAGGACCTTTCTCAAAAATTTTGCCCCAGTTTCGACTTCAACAACTTTGTGTATTCAACCTTGTAGCAAACACCATCTTCTATAGAATTTTTGAGACCTTCTCAAAAATTCTACCCCAGTTTCTGTTGTAAATGATTGGAAAGCTTATGGAGAATATGACCAAGCCAATGTGGTTCTTATGTATCCCGTTGAGGCAGGAATCAGGTCAAACATAGTTCCAACCTTTGGAATAAATAATCATATCTACAGCAAAATATGTACAAAAAAATCAAACAAGTATGGACAAAACAAATTAGGTAGCATTAGCACATAAACAATGCATAAAGCGTCCTAGTATACATGTGACCTTTTAAGCCAAAGGTAAGCTTAACGATTGAAGAATGTGTATGTCATTTGTGAAACGCTCCATTGCCCCAAAAATATATTTATACAAATTTATGAATAAATTAAATGGGATACAAAAATTTGAGAGGGATATACAAATAAATATCAATTCCACGAAGGGGTACAACCTAAACTAAGCCAATTTGGAAAATCTTCAATCTTGAATTTCTTGACATCTTTAAGCTTTTTTCGAACGAAAATCTTCTTTTGATTACAATAACAGAAACGATCTATAAAAATAATAAATTTCTAAACTCGAGGAACAATGGTTCATACAATTTGACATACATATTCTTCAAGTTCAAAAAAATAGTTGGATAATTGTCCTTTTAGGTCGTGGGCCTATTAGGACTTATGGTAGTCTCACTAATGGACCCAACACTGCTTGAATATCGAGTCAACTTAGGTCAATGCTTAATTGAAGGATTTGGCTTCACTCTACGCTAGGTAGACTATAGTTGGTTTATTGAAAATGATCGAAAACCCGGGCGCGGGTTAAAACAACAAGTGATCGTTAACCGACCGCGAGTCAACTACTTCACTCATTTATTTTGAGAAAGTGTATTTTTTAGTGAAGAACGACGGCAAAGACTCGCATAATCGTCCTTTTTTTCCTAATGCAAACTGATGCTTTTCTAAGGAGGCGGAAGATGCCATGAAAATGCAACAATAATAATATATGTAAATAAATAATGAATGAATAATTAAGTAAGGTAAAGAATATACAATTTATAAATAACCAACAAAATATACAAGGTGCAAATAAAGAATTAATTTAACAATAAGCAAAAAATTGTAAAAACGTAAAAACTCCTCAATTGAAAAATAAATTCATAATGGTTAGAACCTTTTAATCCCCAGCGGAGTCGCCATTCTATTATGATACAATTGTTTCACAATAGGACACAACTTCGGGACTCACAAAAAATAATTAATAATTAATTTATAAAAAATATTTAAAGAGAGAAAGAGAGTCGCTACCTAATTTTAGGAATAATCAAGAAACCTTTTTATTAAAGAATAAAGTGTTAGTCTACGAAACCAGTTAGATTCTAGGTAAGGGATCAAGTTATTCTGAAGGGAAGGGGTTAGGCATCCTTCAGAATCCACAATAGTGGTTCCCGGCTGAATTCAGTTTTTCAATTGAGGAGATAAAATAAATATTTTGATTCTTCAAAGTTAGAGAAAATGACTCTCCAAAACTCGAAGAATCCAAGGAAAAAACTTTTACGAGGCGGCCTAATATTTTCCTATCATTTAGCCAAAAATGAATAAATACAATAAATAATTATACAAGATCTTCAAATTTTAATTCGAGTGAATTCTTCAAAAAGCAACTCTTAGTACCTGTAAAAATACTTAGTAAAAGTGTTAGTAATGAATAAATATTAACTAAAAAAATCAAAGAAATAATTACTAAAAAATAAACCCCATCTTATGTACATTTAGGACTTGGAAATCGACGAAAATTTCTTCATCGGCCAAATAAATTGATATTCAATATGAAATAATCAAACTCAAAATAACATCCGTCTTTTATTATGAGGAGGCCTCGAAAATCCGATAGAGAGATTTTTTCATTGGCCAATTAAATTATTAACATTTTCCAAGCATGAGATCAGTGTAAGACAAACATCAAATGATAACAAAAATAGCCACAACATAGATAAAAACATGGAAACATTATGAACGAAAATAAAAGAACCACACCCAAAATGAAATCAAAACTAAATAAGTAAATAACAGCTCAACATAATTGGTGGAGAAACAAAACCTTGCTATAATGAAATATCAAACAAAAATTAGCAAAAGATGTAAAAAGAAACCGTCCAAAATAGTGTTGAAGGCAAAACTAAACAAAATAATACCTTAAATTTATTCAGACAAACCCACAAAATAATTATGTAGAGAAAGGGTAGAAAGCTTCACCGAGAATGGCACACTTTGCTCAGATTTGGAGATTCCAGGGCTGTCATCGGAGCAAGGATATTTTCGGCCAGATCTGGAGTTTCACCGTGGTTGTTGTTTGTGGTTGCTGGTTGTCAGAGTTGGAGCTCCGAGCTCACCGTCAATGGAAAAAGTCGAGCAAGTGGGCGGTTCGGTGGTTTAGAGCTATTGTTGTTGTTCATTGTAGCATCGACGTTGTAGTTACGAGGGGAAAAGAGATTTGAGGCAATGAGGTTGTTGCTTGGTTTTGGGGTGAACAAAGTGTGGTGGTAGGTTGGTGGGGCATGAGTAAATACCAAGATAAAAGACATAAAACATGAAATAAAGCTTAAGTCAAAGTATAGAATCATATAACTTTATAGCTTGAAAACAATCATGCGGGAGTTTCTATTAACCTACACTAAACCATGCTGAGCTACATGGAGTCCGGTGTCATTGCCCCACACCAAAAAAGGTTGTCCTAACCTGCCAAAGTTAGAACTATTTCATTACCAGGATCCTATCATCATAAGCCTCTCATGGGCAAACTACGGTGGCACGTAGTTTTGGGACTAAGGGTACTCTCACCCGGTCTAACTCGCTGCTAAATACTAATCTGAAAACATATATATACATATAACATGAGCTCACATACATGTGGCACATCAATGCCAAACTTGTTCATACTTGTTCATAACATTTTCATACCCCGGATTGTCATACTACTCTATTAGGGTTTTGAAATAGATTCATGAGCATTGATGGCACATCGGGTGTCTTATCTTGCATCATACTTCATAACATGGAAAGACTTGCATACTTCATGACTTGTAAAATTTGCATGACTCTATTTCAATTTTCATAAAACATATACTTCCATAGAACATAGGAACTAGGCCTGCACACGCTTGAAAATACATAAGGAACATGCTATAAAAATCCAATTTTCTTAAACCAACTTCATGCATGTAGAAATTTCCATGGTTAAACTTTAATTCATGAAATAAGAGTCAACATGTAAAAACCCATGTGAAATCATGCAATTTAATATTAATTTCATAATCAAATCATGAGAAGATCATATTTAGCAAAACCCATAAGAATTGGATAAGAACCATAATTTGAAGATCATGAAATCAAAATTTGAATTAAGGGTTTTGGGCACAAGGGTGAAAGGAACCCATTGTTGAATACCCACATACGTTAATTAAAGTTAGCCCACTCAGAGTTTGAGAAGAATGGAGACTTGGAGTAAATCCCTTGCTATGGAGCTTGAAACCCTATCTTGAAGCTTGAGAAGATGGAACTCCTTTTTTCTTCTTTTGAAACTTGATTGGAAGAATGGGAGAGAACTTAGGCCAACTGGGAATAAAAACCTTTCTAAATAGGCTTAAAAGGACTTAGTATAGGAGTTAAAAGAGTGAAAAATTACAAAAATACCCCTGGATTTAAGCTTGGAAAAAGCTAGAAAAAGTCAACTTTCAGGAACTACGGATGGGTTCCACGGGACGTAGATCAAACCACGGCTCATGGTTTCCACCCGTCGTTCCTAGACCTAGAGTCAGGCTTCAAAAGCAGAACCACAACTCAATAGGATGGACCCGTCATCCAAATGATGAGTCATAGACCTGAGCCGTAGTTCCTGGGGCTTATGCAGCCCTCAGAACCAACTTCTACGAGTCACAGACGATCCGTAGTTTGAACTACGGATCGTAGACATCATTCGCCATTCTTGTCTAGGAATTAAATTGCAAAATTCATTCTATGAGTCAACAAGATGGACTCGTGAATGAAACACGGGTCGTAGACTCACTCGTGGAATTTGGGGAAGAAAAGCTGAATTTTGAAAAACCACGAGTCACTCTACGGACTGTGGTTTTGGTCTACGGGTCGTGAACCAATCAGTGGTTTTGAGAATGAAAATTTTAAGGTTAAGTTCAGCAATGACGACTCACAGTACGGACCATGGTTGAGAACCACGGTTTGTCATTCTGACCCGTCATCACTGGCAGCACTGCAGTAAACTGCCCATAACCTTTTACTCTAGACTCGCACTAATGCGCGGTTGGTGGCGTTGGAAAGAAGACTCAAAAACCTTTAATTTGGTAGGTATTAGGCTACCTAACACTTTATATTTTAGGATAAATGATCGATTGAAGTTGAACCTAGATTAGTCTTACAAGGAAACTCATTTGGCCGAGGTGCTTCCAAGTTAACTTGATGATAGGAGTTTCTTATGAACATGACTCGCATATAAAGCACTCACCATACTAGGAAAAAAATTATTACACTCATGGAAAGGTTTGGGCATTAGCTTAGGTTATTTGGGGTGTTACAATATCTCCCCCTTGGGATCATTCGTCCTCGAATGAAGACTAAGCAAGGAAAACTAGAGAGATAGCAGCCCAACCAAACCTCAAAATAAGGAAACAATGAAGTAAACATGAAAGCTGAACTTTTCAACTTAAAACATGATAAAACTAACTTCGGAAAACATGGATATATGCTAGGATCATAAGAGAAACTGCTGTAATAGAATCGAAAGGACATACTAAGGATGTAACTACTTCTTTAGGCTGAAACTGTATCGAAAAGAAGAGGATGAAGGTACTTGGCCTTCATGGATGATTCTGCTTCCCAATTAGCTCTTTCAACTGACTTGTAAAAGATGAAGTACTATCGTGGTAACCGACTTCTGATCAAAACTGAGCTGGATTCATGAGACACATATGCATACTGGGAATTTAAGAACAACTAATGGGACAGGAACTGGATACCCAACATGATAGCTGGTCTGGGATGAGAGTAGGAACTCAGCTAAAACTCATAAGGAACGAACATACTTTAGAGATCGCAGTTAACCAAAAGGAACACCAAACTGAGAGAAGTAGATATACGGGAAAACCATTCTCTTCTAAATACCACCCCTACCAATCACAACTAACAACCTCAACAGCGCACATAAAGGTACTAAGGTCTGAGTCTAACTACCCGATTTCCCATGTTAAAACTTATCTCGACTAGACCTCTTGCACCTAGAGTTATCTCCTAAGAATAGTATTTCTTCTTATCACAACAACCAACTAACCTTGAGCTCCTAATCAAAGGGTCACTAGTTGCATAAAACAAGGGTCTACATATATTCCATTGCGATATTCAAGCTTATAACTATGGTCACCTAATTGGTTTATGGCTTACCCTATCCAAGACTTTCCCTCCCTTCCCTAACATACTTAGGAGTTGCAACATCAGAATTCCTACAAGGAGACACACCAAAATTCCTCAACAAGAACACAAAAAAGGAAAAGAAACCCACTACTTCTCATCTAGGCTACTATTAGGCTTCCTTCCCTAACACCCATAACAACATATGCCAGAATCATTGAAAGAAAAGAGAGAGAGCATGAGCATCACGAATGAAAGTTACTGATTGATTTTGACTTACACTTAGCGTGATAAAGCCACTTAAGGTGGGGCTTGGGGAATTGAGCCTAATAGGCATGAGCACTTCACATACTGGGCACATAAGACAAGAATTAGTGGGGATCACCACCCCTCGTCATCAAAGGCAAGGGTCAAAAAGGCTTTAGAATAAGGAAATCATAAGCGTGAATAATTTCAAGAATCAGGTCTGAGCATATACATGAGGTAACATGATTTGATTAGCCATTGAGGTATTTTTGAAGACTGAATGAGTAAACATAACTGAGCATACTGCGATACATGAGTTCATATACATAACGGACCTCAGGGCATAAAGATGGGATTCATAGACTCGCAGAGTAAGAGTATAATCATTGTCTGAAGAAATCACTTGTCATTCTAGAATCTGAATATGAGTGTGAATCTTGATGGAGTGCGTAAATTGAAATAGAATCATGGCACTGACACACAAGGCATGCAAAATGGTATCATAATGGCAGGAGTATACTTAGGATGCTAGGATGGAAATAACCTTCTGCCTCCCCTCCTAACTTTGTTCTAACACCCACCGACATCACCACCTGAGCCTCCAAAATCTGACCGATTTAACATCCCACCATCTCCCTCTTAGATTCATGCTACCCTTCTAAGTCTATGGATATCTCACCCATCTCTTAAAGGAACTATGATCATTTTACCCTAACGGAACATACACTACTCTAGAATCTAGCCCGAATACCCACTTCCTTCTATAGACTAAGATCCTCCTTCGCCTAAAAGTCTAGGACTCAACCCTTCTACCTCCACTTTGTTCTAAGTTAAGACAACTCACAACCAAACAAGAATAGGGGTCCGGGGACTATGGATGCATACAAGAAAAAAATCTAGTGACGTACCTGACTCAACTTCTATAGGACTACCCTGACCCGGCTGGTTAGGTAATGAAAGGGGCTGGTTTTGGGGATGAACATCACATTTGCTCCGTTTAGCTGGGGGGCAATCCTCGATCCTATGGCCTAACTGACCACACCTGAAAGACTGCCCTTTACTAGAAAGGCGCTCACCTAGATAAAACTTACCGCATCTACTACAACGAGGGTACCTCAAGGTCTTTGGAGCCCTATTGTGACAAGACTGAGAATCGAGGGCAGGTGTGCTAACTTAAGATGGGGTTGGTATGGATGACCTCTGCTAAGAATATGATTTGTTCCACGTTCATGTCTTCTTGTTCTTCCTTATTCTCTTCTTTAGTTTTCCTTTCTCATTCAACTGAGTTGTCATGGCTTGAGCCAACATATAGATGGCTTCAGGAAATTCTGCATTCGTAACCTCATGATCCAGAGTGATCGGATTAGCATTCCTCGTGGAGTTTCTCTGCGGAGACATTATATGAAATGCGTATGGAACAGATTAGAAGGGTAAATAGAGTCAAACTCTATCGCACGATAGTGAACATCAAAGGCGTGAAGTTTTTCCTAAGACATCTCATAGCCTCCCTCTCATAAGTGTGGCGAGCTTCACACCCATGAAAGAGACTCTATTTGATGTGGCTTTCAAACACCCTAGGACTCTTGAACCTGATGCTCTGATACCAAGTTAGTCACGCCCCGAGCCTACCCCCTAGACGTAACACGGAACCCAAGATCATAAGTGATCTCAAGATAACCCTCTGAAATTAGCACGACTTAAAAATATAACAAAATATAAGATCGGATGCTTAACTGAAGTAATGAGCAATTCAAGCCGTTATATAAATAAAAGTGTAAGAGTGACAACCCAAATACAGCTGAACATCTGACTCTATGTCTGAGAGCCTCTACTACTGGCGAGTTGCTGGGACAAGCCCCCATCTAACTCTAAATACTGAAATACTGAATACACAATCTAAATATGCTAAAATGGAACCAAACTCCAAGTCCTCGAAAGAGGAGGACTCACCAAGCTGGCTGGATGTGCTGCTGATCTACTAGCTACGGACTGGAGAGTGGGCTACATAATCTGTATCATAATAAGATGCAGCACAAAGAAGTATGCGGTCAGTACTATGGAATGTACTGAGTAAGTGAGCGATGCATGAACATGATAAAAATAGTTTAAAACATGCTAAAAATGAACTTGTTATATAAAGAAGGGGCATGAGTAAATACCAAGGTAAAAGACATAAAACATGAAATAAAGCTTAAGTCAAAGTATAGAATCATATAACTTTATAGCTTGAAAACAATCATGCGGGAGTTTCTATTAACCGACATTAAACCATGCTGAGCTACATGGAGTCCGGTGTCATTTTCCCACACCAAAAAAGGTTGTCCTAACCTGCCAAAGTTAGAACTATTTCATTACCAGGATCCTGTCATCATAAGCATCTCATGGGCAAACTACAGTGGCACGTAGTTTTGGGACTAAGGGTACTCTCACCCGGTCTAACTCGCTGCTAAATACTAATCCGAAAACATATATATACATATAACATGAGCTCACATACATGTGGCACATCAATGCCAAACTTGTTCACAACATTTTCATACCCCGGATCGTCATACTACTCTATTAGGGTTTGAAATAGATTCATGAGCATTGATGGAACATCGGGTGTCTTATTTTGCATCGTACTTCATAACATGTAAAGACTTGCGTACATCATGACTTGTAAAATTTTCATGGCTCTAGTTCAATTTTCATAAAACATATACTTCCATAGAACATAGGAACTAGGCATGCACATGCTTGAAAATCCATAAGGACCATGCTATAAAAATCCAATTTGCTTAAACCAACTTCATGCATGTAAAAATTTCTATGGTTAAACTTCAATTCATGAAATAAGAGTCAACATATAAAAATCCATGTGAAATCATGCAATTTAATATTAATTTCATAATCAAATCATAAGAAGATCATATTTAGCAAAACCAATAAGAATTGGATAAGAACAATAATTTGAAGATCATGAAATCAAAATTTGGAATAGGGGTTTTGGGCACAAGGGTGAAAGGAACCCATTGTTGAATACCCACATACCTTAATTGAAGTTAGACCACTCAGAGTTTGAGAAGAATGGAGACTTGGAGTAAATCCCTTGCTATGGAGCTTGAAACCCTATCTTGAAGCTTGAGAGGATGGAACTCCCTTTTTCTTCTTTTGATATTTGATTTGAAGAATGGCCGAGAACTTAGGCCAAGTGGGAATAAAAACCGTTCTAAATAGGCTTAAAATGACTTAGTATAAGAGTTAAAAGAGTGGAAAATTACAAAAATACCCTTGGACTTAAGCTTGGAAAAAGCTGGAAAAAGTCAACTTTCAGGAACCATGGATGGGTTTCACGGGCCATAGATCAAACCACGACTCGTGGTTTCCACCCGTTGTTCCTGGCCCAAGAGTCACGCTGCAAAAGCAGAACCACGACTCAACAGGACGGACCCATCATCCAAATGACGAGTCGTAGACCTGAGCCGTAGTTCCTGGGGATCATGCAGCCCTCAGAACCAACTTCTACGGGTCACAGATGATCTGTAGTTTGAACTATGGACCGTAGACATCATTCGTCATTCCTGTATAGGAATTAAGTTGCAGAAGTCATTCTACGAGTCAACAAGATGGACTCATAGAGTGAAACACGGGTCGTAGACTCACTCGTGGAATTTGGGGAAGAAAAGCTGAATTTTGACAAACCACGGGTTACTCTACGGATTGTGGTTTTAGTCTACGGGTCCTGAACCAACCAGTGGTTTTGAGAATAAAAATTGTAAAGTTCAGTTCAGCAATGACGAGTCACAGTTCGGACCGTGGTTCAGAACCACGGTTCATCATTCCCACCCGTCATCACTGGCAGCACTGCAGTTAACTGCCCATAACGTTTTACTCCGGACTCGCATTAATGCACGGTTAGTGGCGTTGGAAAGAAGACTCAAAAACCTTTAATATGGTGGGTATAAAGCCACCTAACTCTTTATATTTTTGGAGAAATGATCGATTGAAGTTGACCCTAGTTTAGTCTTACCAGGAAACTCATTTGGCCGAGGTGCTTCCAACTTAACTTGATGATAGGAGTTTCTTATAAACATGACTCACATCTAAAGCACTCACCATACTAGGGAAATGATTATTACACTCATGGAAAAGGTTTGGGCATTAGGTTAGGATTTTTGGGGGGTTACACATTCATTCCTCTCAATTGAAATAGAGACTTCATCATTCAATTCAATTATGTGATGCCACTCTCCACAAAAGAAATTCCCACTTCAAATCATGTAATTCATAATAAAAAGAGATTATAAGAGAACCAAGAAGACTCTCACTCTCTCAAAGAAGCTTGAGTTCATACGCATTGAACTATAGGCTTGCCCTTTATGTAAGTTGCCATTAATATAGAGTTACCAAGCTCGGAATCACTAAGGACTTACGGGTTACAATATTTGCTAGGGTTAAGGTGAGGATTGCATTTGGCTCAAGTGACTAAACTTCCATAACGCTCTTTGCGATCATTCAAAACACCGCTCACATTTTCAAATAATAACTTCACCTTATTTCTCCCTCTCATAACCCAAAATTTCCCTTCAACATTATCATTGAACTTCCTCTTATAACCTTTATTTGGTAGCACTAATTCCTTCTTTTCTTTTCATTTTTTCCATTTCATTGGAGAATTTTAAACAATTTTTTGATTCAGGCATATGGTGCTACCTTGTGTTGAAATGCATCCCTTTCTTCTCCACATTAGTGCATACACCCCCAACCATAGGCTTTTGCCTATGTTATCATTTCAATTTCCCCCCTCCCAAACTTAGGCTTTTAGCCTATATTTTACTTTTGAGCCATTAGGGAGGATGGGTGCAAAAATCAAGTTTCTAAAAAGGGTCAAGGTTTCAAATATGGTGCCAAAGAAAGGTATCAAGGTCAAAGGGGCTTACTAGGGTCAATGTAAAGGGAAGTCAATTTGGATGAAGTGACTTATTCAAAAAGTCCCTAAGGCCATCTTCCAAGCTCGGTTATATCTAGGATTTTTCCTTGAATCACATTTGGGACAAGTTCTAGACAACACATACACACAAGAATGAAGTATAGCCTTACCACACAAGGCATCACAACACAAGAATTTCACAATGAGTCTCGCAATCAATTGGGACAAATGACTTTTGACAAGCTATTTCGAGTTCTTTTACACACTCGTTTGTGAATTGATCAAGCCAAACAGGGAGTGTGCAAGTCATGACAAGAGAATTATTTACTCAAATCATTTTCCCTCTTTCCTTCAATTTTACAAAAACTTCTTTCCAAGATTATTTTTTTGGTGGGTCCATTTTGAGACAAGAAATACACGAACTCAATTTTAAACTAAAACATGACATTTTACCATAAGAATGTCATTTTTTAATCTATCATAAGGAAAGACCAACCCGGTTCGACACAAAAATAAACAAAGAAATCAAAAGAAAACAAAAATAAAAGAAACAATTTGCTCCTTGGGAAAGAATTATGGTATGAAGAAAACCATTGGAGTTTTTTTCACTAATCTATTATTCACATGGTGACCAAAATTAAAGTGCTCATGAATCATTTGAAATCGAGCCTCGACACAGGCACTAAGTGCATTTGTAAGGCACAAGTAGTAAAATAATAGATCATGTATGACCAACCCGGCGATATCGCAACTCAAGCAACATATTAAATAAGCCCGGCGAGGGCACAATTTAAGCACTAAGAAAATAAACGGCTCGACATGGGCAATGTCACAATAATCCAAATCATGCCCGACAAGGGCCAAATAAATTATCTAACAGGAAAATAAAAATGTTAATGCCCGACAAGGGCAATAAAATAATATCTAAAAGCGCAATACGGGAAACCAACAAAAATAACAAGAATGCACCACCTCACCCACAAAAATAAAGCATTTCCCTCAATGCTTAAGCTCAAACATGTAAGGAAAGGGTGCAAAAACTCAATCTATGGGCTGCTCCTCCTCATCATCCACCTGCTTTGGAGCCTGCTCTACCCTTGTGAGAGTGTGAGGTGAGTTGTGAATCATAGACTGCCTGTTGCAATCCTTGTTCCTGAGCATCCTCAAGCTACTCCTCATCGTCATCCAAGGTAGTAAACATCATATCAATGGGGCCAGGAGTGTCACGGGGTGTAGCCATAGCAGTCTCAAACACACTCACATCATCCTCGCCTATCGGTGCTTTCTCTATTGCTTTGTCAAAATAATTCCGAATATCCACCACAACACTCTCAATAATATCCACCCTCTTACATAGGTTGCTCACATTGTTGATTACTTCCTTCATATCCCTCTTTATGGACTTGTGAATCATACTGGGCAACTTATTAGCTAGATCAGTCATCTGCCTATCATGAGAACAGGTCAAGTCAACCAGCTTTTGAAAACCAGCCTGGGTCGAGGTTGATGAAGATAGTGAAGGTCCAGGAGGTGTAGCATCTACAAACTTTCCTCACTTTGCGGGAGTAGGTTCTTCCGAGGATGATCTAGAAGGAGAGGAAGCAGTAGGTTCAACATCCGTGCCTTCCACCTTGACATCTTCAAAAGATGCATTTTGCTCCTCTTCATCCTAGAGGCATCCACATCTGTCTTCTTTGAAAGGTCAAGAACACTAGTGGCAGGAGTAGGGTTATCAAAGCAGAAGTATGTAATTCCACCCTTAGCACACAGCTTGCTAACAAACATATGATATAGGAATGAGTCACCACCCTGGTGTGATTTTATTTTGATCACCATAGCTGCAATCTCCTTAATGTTAACATGATCCCCCGATATGATAGAGGCTACAAAAATGGATTCCTACTAGGTAAACTTTTGATCATTCTGAGAAGGGAGAAATCTCAAGCGGACAAAGTCATACCATAGGCGTGCTTCAAAGTACAAAGTCTGACGTGGAATAATACCCCTCATAGTAATCTTGAATGGAGTTCTAGGAGAAATGATAGTGGCATCCTAATCAAGTGGTTTCGTCTTAGCAAACAACTTAGCCCAAAGTGCTGGTGCAGGCTCAATTTTGTTACCCCAATAGATAGCGTTAATAGAAGTGGATGTGATTAAGATTTCCTTACCCCAAACTGTGATTGAGTCCAAGCAAGGAAAGTCCTCCATATTGCCGTTGTACCCCATAGAGTTCTGCTTGCCCTGATTAGAGGCAAAGAATTCACAAACCACATCTTCGTGATAACCTTCGGGCACCTCTTGGAATTGGAACCATTGGCAGGTGGAAAACTGGTGATGGATGTTAGGCAGATCATCCCCAACCATTGCCAAATTTAAGCAAAATTCTGGGTTAAAGATTATCTTATTTTCTCTGTTGTAGATGGCTTTCATGCCTTCTACCCCGAAGTGGATCCTGTCCTCCTCCAAAACATGCACTATAGGAGATGTTGTGGTAGCAACTAGGGTTTTATTTGTTCCCTTGGAAGTTGAAGAGGAGGTAGGATGAGCTGGTGGCCTCGTTGAACTGTACCTTGAGTTTCCCCTACCAAAAGACATTATCTGCACAAGGAGATTGTGAGTACTCAAAAGAAATAACAATTTTTTTTTTAAAATATTGAAAGAGAAAAGATGCTACAAGAAGTTATCAAATGAAAAAGAAATGGAATGCAAAAGAGAAGTAAAACACATCAAGTGGTTGATCAAATGTGCGAGTCATATGCAGACCGCATGTGATGAAGTGCGTGTCGCACATGGCTTCACACATGTTAACATAAAACTAGAGTGGATGTTTTTTAAGGTGCAAAGGAAGGTGTGATTCATACCAGCCATTGTGCACATCGCACAAGCCTTCGCCCCTCAACTTAGTAAACTGACATCATTTAGAGCAATGTACGATGCCTTCTGTATTTAACACGTGGAGATTTGCGTGTCACATACAAATGCATAAGGAAACAGTTTAAAATTTTCAATTCCTTATTTTGCTATGTGTTACATATGTGACTCGCAGAGCAACACCTGTGGAATGCACGCGTTCAAGGCTATAAACACCAATTTTTACAGGCCTAAGCATGAATTGACCAAAACCCAAGTTTTCTGGGTACTCAGACTTCCCCGGAAAACTTAAACACAATCAAAAACTCAAGAAATAGCTTAATGATTTCCCTAAAAAAGTACGTTACCGCATATACCATCGGGAACATCAAGCCTTCATGAGAAGAACATAGGCACATTCAATCACACAATAATTCACTCCCCTCAACCAAAGTGCTCACCGCATAATCATATTCAATTGAAACAACATACTGATGCAGTGGTATTAATATTTTCAGCTTAAACAACATAATTCAACAAAAACCTTTCAAAGATGATGATTTTCCCTTAAGAATGACATCACCCAATCTATCATAGGTCCAAACCATGCATCAACTCAAGTGGGTTGCTCAGACTTCACCCAAAACACAAATTATAAGGGCTAAAAATTAACAAAAAGCACATGCATTATCATAAAAACAAGATCTACCAAGTTCATCATAAGCAAAATCAACAATATACACCAAAATTAGGGTCCCAAAAATTTCAGATCTCACTCTCAATAAACATGGAAAATTAAACTAGCTTGCTTCACAATAAGTTTTCCCAATCTGCTTCAAAACATTGATTTAACATTGGGGAACTTACCACATGTAGAAAAGATGGAGGAAAAAGCAAAGTTTAAAGCCTTGGAGTGCCAACAATGGAGATCCAACTCTTGCCAAGAAAATAATGCGGTGGCAACGAGTGTTGTAGCGGTGGTGATGGAGTGTGGGGGAGAGGGGAGAAGATTTTAGGGAAATTTTGGAGGTTTTGGAGGATTTAGAGAGAAAGTAATGGAGATTTTATGTGAGTTATGGGAGAATATAAGTTGAGGGTGACGGTTTATAAGAGAGGAAAAAAAAGAAAGGTTGTGGGTTGGTCTCCTGGTCGGGTCAAATATGGGTAGGTCAAAAACAATTTTAAAAATTACTTGAGTGCACTGCAATGTGCGATTCATACCTGCCAATCTGCAGGTCACACATCACTTCGCATGCGATGATTTTTGCACCCAAACTTGCCCAGCTTTCTCTTTTAGAGTGTGATGGAGGTGCGATGCGCATAACGGGAGGTGCAAATTGCACCTCCTGTCACACATGTCACCTCCTAATTTTTATTTTTCTTCTAGTTCACTAGTTGGGGGTGCATTACCCTATGCAATCTGCACAATGGTTAGTGCAAACTGCATGGCCTGTCACACGTGTCATCCTGCCCTTTCCTTCACTTAATCATTTTTCCATATCTATACATTCCTAAAACAAACCAAAACAACAAAAGGTAACAAAAATAAAAAATAAAAACACTTGGGTTACCTCCCAAGAAGCGCTTGATTTTATGATATGGCTCGACGATAGTAGTCAATCTTCAATCATTTCCTGGAAGCATGCCAATCTGATTGGCATAGCCCCATCCAAAGTGATGGAAGTGCTTCCTAAAAATCTTCATCATCTCATCTTATTTACAAGTTGACAACACCATATATTTGGGTACCTCCTTCATCTCACACTCACCAAGATCTTCAACTAACTTGCCCTCGGTATTGATCACAGACACGACTCTGAATTTGTCTGGTGGTTTGGTAGGTTGGCATACATTGAATGATGCCTATTTTCTCCCCACATGGAACTTGAGCTCTCCTAGCTCCACATCAACAATATCTCTACCAGTTTCCAACAATAGTTGCCGCAATATGATGGGCACCTTAAGATCGACGTCACAATCCAATACCACAAAGTTGGCCGGTAGGATGAACATGTCTACCTTAACTAGCACATCAACCAATATCCCTACCGGGTGTTTAATTGAGTGATCAGTCATAATTAATCTCATTGGTGTAGTCTTAGGAGTACCCAAGCCTAACTTCTTGAAAATCACTAGAGGCATCAAGTTGATACTTGCCCCGAGATCATATAAGGCCTTTCGAAAAAAAAACACTCCAATAGTACACAGTATAGTGAAGGCTCACCGATCATCCCTTTTGGGGGAAATGTTGCTTATCATCACTGCGCTACAACTCTGGGAAACTTCCACCATCCCCACTTCAACCACTCACTTTTTTTCAACAGCTCCTTCATAAATTTCACATACCCCAACATTTGCGTAAGAGCGTCAACCAAAGGAATATTAATTGCTAGCTTGTTGAACATGTTGAAAAACTTTTTGAATTGAGCATCTTCCTTTTTCTTGGTCAATCTTTAAAGGCATGGAGGGGGGTCCTTTTGGAAATGGCTTTTGCACACTTGGATCATCCTCTTTAATACCAATAGCAATATACGAAGGAGAGTTGGTTTCCTCTTTCTTCTCATTGTGGGTCCTTATCATTTGCAATCACATTGGGTGCACTAAGCTTCACCCCAATATTCAGAATCTCATTAACTTTGTTTTCAATAACAACATCTTCTTGTATCCTGTCCTTATGCTCCACAACAACCTCAATATTTGGCATCCTTGTCCCACTAAGCATCCTTCCACTCTGAGTGACTATTGCCATCACATGACTATCATTCTTTGGGTTTGCAAGTGTGTCACTTAGAAGGTTTTCTTTCATACATGGATTCATTTGTGAAGCGAGGTGGTTCATTTGGGCTTCTAGGTGCATGATAGATGCTAAATTGGAGCTCACTATTTGGTGAAGAGTGGACACCTTGATTTTTAATTCCTTCACCCCACTATCAGTCGATTCAACTCTCTTCAAGACATGAGATAACATGTCCTCAATCTTGGAATGTCTGGGGTTACTCACCGTTGGTTGGTAGGGAGACACATTGGCCATTGGTGGAGGCATATAAGGGTTGGTACTACAATGATTATAGCAATCACCGTCTCTTTCACGATCATGCCATGGACCTTTAAGGTCTTTACCTGACTCTCTATCTCTCTATTGACTTCCCTTGTCCCTGTTCCAACCTTAGTTCTCGTCTCTTGGATGCCAAGGACCTTGGTTGGTACCTTGGTATCAGGGCCTAGAACCTTCCACAAGATAAAATGCCTCCTCATTCATAGGGGAATACACACCTTCATCATTAGATCTAGAATTATAAGTCCCCAAAACATTCACACTTTTATTTGCAGCTCCCATCATATGTTTACCCAATAGATCAATTTGCATCAACATCTTGGCCATTGCTTTATCTCTCTCCTTTTCCTTTCACCTCATTTCACTTGTAATAATGGACGAAGTCACCCCCGAGAAAACATCGCCCTCTCTAGTATGCCATGCACGATTTGTCTTTGTCATCCGCTCTAAGAGAGCCGAGGCAATACCATATTATTGGTCCATAAATGTTTCTCCCATAAGGTTGTTTCCACAAATTTGTTCATCGAGTCTAAGGCTCGATAGAAACTTTGAAGTTTGACATTTTCAGGTAAACCATAATTCGAACACAATAAGAGCTTCTTTTTGAACCTTAGCCATGCTTCATGCAATGGCTCATCCGGGAGTAGGCAAAAATTGGTAATATCATACCTCAATTGCATTATCCAAAAAGGAGGGAAGAATCATGATAACACTCAAGTAACACTCTCCATAAGGAGGTGAAAGCGATCGTTAAGGAAAACAAAATTTATAATTCCCAACGGTAGTCGGGGTCGATCCCACAGAGAATTAGTAGAGTAGAAAAATGGATTATTGTATGTCAATCACAATTAGAGACAATGTTTAAATAACAATAAAAGTAAATTGGGGAATTGGGAATTTCTGTCATGATTCATAATTCAAGTAAGAAATAAAATAAATGCAAGGTTGTATCAAGAGAGTGGATGACTGGGTTATGTGTCTGATGAGGTTCAAACATGGGATAGGGTACTTGTCCAATTATGCAAATTCATTATAAATGACATTGATAACATTGGTTTTAAGTGTGAATGCTAATCTTTCAATCTAACAACAAATTTCCAATGGTCTGTGTTAGAGCACCATTGTTTACACAACAACCAACTAACATACGCTTGGGTAAGTCACACTATCTCTAACTTAGACTCTTAAATGGTTATTTTTGGCAAATTGAGCTATTCTATCCACAATCTAAATGGAATCCCAAGTAACCACTAGTGAAATTCTCATCCGAATTATGAACCTCTTTTTCAAGTAAGAACACAATCAAGTAAATTCAATCAATATTTGGAACCATAATTTTAGAGTTAAAACATGGAGAATTCACTAGAACAATATCAATTTAGCAATTATAAGCACAATTATACAAGACCCACACCCAATATCAAGCACCCATCATCAACATACCCCTAGACAAGGAGCCTTAGCCACTCATGTTAAAGAAATAAGAAGCAATACCAAATGGGTAATTAAAATTCCCTTTCATTAATGCTAAATATCCAATATCCAAGCTCAATTTACAAATCCAAGGTTGAAGATGGAGAGAATTGAGTGAAACCCTCTATCTTCCCTTGGGAGAAAAAACTTGTTCAATACTCAAGAATAATTTAAAATTGTAAAAAAATATCAAAAACTATGCCCAAATTGGGTTTTAGAAGGTTCCCAATTTGTCACATAAAAGTGGATAAAAATGCTCTTCGAGAGCTGTGCACCGTAACATGCGATTTGCATGTCCCGTTGTGCATATCACACATCACTGCTTCAGTGGACCAGTGACTTGGCTTGTATTTTGAGATTCGGGCAAAGTGGGGTACGGTTCATACCAGGCCTTGTGCGTGTCGCACATCGGCCGCACCATTTAACAAATTCCTCTCTTTCTTATGAGCTCCATGGGGAGGGAGTTGCAGACCGCACCAAGCATTGTATGTGTCACACAAGGGTCGCACCTCTCGGCAAAATCTTCATCTCTCTTGATCAACTTCACGCTTCAACTCCTTTTGAGCTCTTTTGGGTCCAATTCCTTATTTTTTACCTTTGACCAAGAGTACCTGCATTCATATCAATAAAGGCCATAATAACCACTAAATTTCATCAAAACATAGCAATAATTCATGATTAAAGACTCAATAAGTTGGTAGATTACCGACTTATCAAACCCCCAAACTTGACCTATTGCTTGTCCTCAAGCAAGATACTCACAAAGTAAGGAATGAATAATGCTCTAAAACTCAATCAAGGTACACAAGATTAATCTATTCTAAAAACTAAGAAAAATAATAAACAAAAACACTCAAACAAAGGACTCAACTACCACATTCTCAAGGAAATTCATCATTTCAAAACACTCATAAAAAAGGACATCATTTCTCATTAAAAAACAGGGGAATTTGTCATTCAAAACAAGATATTAAGCATCTCAAATCATTGGCATGGACCATCAAGGTTTGCCTCGAGATTCGCCACACAATTTGTCTCATTCATTCCTCTCAATTTAGATAGAGACTTCATGTTTTAATTCGAGTGCATGATGCCACTCACCACAAGAGAGAATCCCACTCATAGTCATGCAATACAAAATACAAGGGATTATAAGAGAACCAAAAGACTCTCCCTCTCTCAAGGAAGTTTAAGTACACACATGTCGAACCATAGTCTTGCCCTTCATGTAAATTGCCACTAATGTAGAGTGAGCAATCTCAGAATCACAAAGGACTTGCGGGTTACAATATTGGCTATGGTTAAGGAGAGGATTTTATCTGGCTCAAGTGACTAAACCTCCCTAATGGACTTTTTTATCAATTTGAACACCGCTCAAATTTTTGACTTTGATTTCACCTTATTTCTCCCTCACACAACCAAAGTATTTCCCTTCAATCTTGATCATTCAACCTCCTTGTATCACCTTCACTTGGTAGCATCAATTCTTTTTCAAATCATTTTGCTCATTGCATTAGTCTATTGGAGCAATTTTCAATTCAAACATAAGGTGCTACCATGCATTTGTAATGCATTCCTTTTCTTCTCCATATTGAGTACATGCACCCCCAAACGTAGGCATTTGCCTATGTTATCATTTAAATTCTCCCCCCTCCCCAAACTTAGGCTTTTAGCCTATGTTTTACTTTTGATCTACTATGGAGGATGGGTGTGAGAATTGAGGTTCCAAAAAGGTATCAAGGTGTCAAAGAATGGTCAAAAACCCAAAAGGGGTTCACTATGATAGATGCTAAGGAAGGTCATTTGGGTGAAATGGCTATTCAAAAAGAGCCTAAGATCATTTTGTAAGCTTGGTCACATCTAGGATTTAACCTTGAATCACATTCGGGGCAAGTTCTACATGACATGCATTCACAAGAATCAAAGTATACCCTCACCACACAAGGAATCACATCATAAGAATTTTTGACACTAGTCTTAACATCAATTGGGAAAAATGACTTTTGACAAGTTATTTACAAGTTCATTAGTCACTCGTTTGTGAATCGATCAAACCAAATCGAGAGTGTTCAAGTCATGAAAAGAGAATGCTTTCCTCAAAAATTTATTTTACCTCTCTTCTTTGATTTGCAAAAACTTCTTGCCAAGAGAATTTTTTGGTAGGTCCATTTCGATACAAGCAAAGCACCGACTCAATTTAAAACTAAAACTTGTCATTTTCCTTTAAGGAAGTCGCCTCTAAACCCATTATAGGGAAACACCAACCCAGTTTGAAACAAAACAAAAGAAAATATTTTGCTCCTTGGGAATGAACCATGGTATAAATAAAACACATAGAGTTTATTGCGACTCTACTATGAACAAGGCGACCACAAAAATAACTCACCCCCAAAAACAAATAGAGCATTGTCCTCAATGAATTTAGAGTTTAGGCAAAGAGATTACTTCCTGAGGTCAACGAATTTAGAGTTTAAGAAAAGAGACTACAAAAGGTAACCAAAAATAAAGTAAAAACACATGGGTTTCCTCCTAAGAAGCACTTGATTTTATGTCGTGGCTCGACGATAGTACCTCAAACCTTAGACATTGTCGGATAGCATGCCAATCCGATTAGTGTGGCCCCATCCCAAGAAGGGGAATTTCTCTGTCAACAACTTTGAAACATTATCTTGTTGCCCAATTGGAAACATCTCAAACTTGGGCGTCTTGCCCATTTCAAACTCTAAGGGCATCATCAATCTTTCCCTCAACATCTATCACCGAGACTACCTGCAATTCATCCAGAGGCTTTGTGAGTTGGCATACATTGAATGTCACTACCTCACTTCCTACTCGGAATTTGAGTTCTCCGAGTTAAAAATCCACTAAGACTCTCCCGGTAGACAACAATGGTCGCCCCAATATGATGGGCAACTCAATATCCACTGTGCAATCCAAAATCACAAAGTGAGCCGGGAGAATAAACTTATCAACCTTGACCAACACTTCAAATAAAATTCCTACCGGATGCTTGATGGACCGATCAGCCATGAGTAGTCGCATGGGTGTAGGTTTGGGCATGCCCAATACTAAATTCATGAAGATCACTAGGGGCATCAAGTTGATACTTTCTCCTAAATCGCACAAGTCTTTCCTGAACACAAACAACCTAATAGTGCAAGGAATAGTGAATGCACCTAGGTATTTAAGTTTTGTAGCAACATTACGTGTCATCATAATGCTACAGCTGTGTGAGATCTCAACGGTGCCTGAAAATGCTCAAATCGTGCTCCCCAAGTTGGAGGTCACAACAATCGTCAGAGCAAAACAAAATTTATAATTTCCAATAAGTGTTGGGGTCATACCCAAGGGAACAATATAGTCGCGATCGAGCTAATAAAGAATCCAAGCAATTTATTAAAGTTCAATTAATAAAAAGGGAAAAGATATCTAAAAGGGGGGTTTTAGCCTAAAACTAAAGATAAAATAAAATAACTAAAAGATAAATTGATCAATGGCTTTCACCTTGCTTTCGCCAAGCAAGGATAACAAGGGAGAATTGGGAATGGGAATTCAATTCACAAGACTTGCACCCGATTAACACCTAGGTAGTCTTGGTTGAAGGTATCCCTAACCATCTTTTGACCAATCGAGCATATATCTCGTGTGTTCTCTCGAACCACCACGAGTAAGCAATAAACCAACTAAATAACTTGGGTGAATTGGGTTATCTCTAACCCCAACTCTTAGATGGGAGTTTCTGGCAACCAAACTATCTCTAGCCTTGGTCTAGAGTGGAAAACTAAAATCCCCACTAATGAATCTTCCCAAATTTGAGAAATCCTCTCTCGAGAAAAAACCCAAATTAACAAGCTAAGTCAATGATTGCAACTATTTACTATATATTCAAGCATGGAGGATTCAATAGACCCAAATAATCAAACAAGAACAAAATCTGTATATAAATTCAATACCCAACAAGTATTATCTCTAATACAAAACCCAAAAATCTCAAGTCAATAATACACCAATAAAATAGCAATTAAGAACAAGAGTTTGAAGAATGGAACTTAAGATTTTACAATACAAAGCATTCAAATCTTCACTCCTATGGTGTTGGTTGATGAACTTGCTCTCCAAGCTTGCAAAAAGATGTGAGAATAGCCAAAGATAGCTTCCAAAATGTCTTGGAGGTGTTTTATGTGAATTGGGGTTTTTCATGATGTGAAATGACCAATTGGGCCTTGACTGGAATCCGTCAGCCGCACCTGCAGAATTTTAGTCGCAGGCGCATCACCGCAGGGGCGGTTCTTGTGCCGCAGGGGAGTGGTCACTGTGGTGGACTAAATGGTGCAGGTGCACCTATGGTAGTTAGGCACAAGCAAGCGCTGCTGCGCCTTACAGTTCCCATGGGCGACTGACCTGGTGCTAAAGTGGAGACTTCTCCCTTTTTGCTCCAATTTTTGTTCCTTTTTCTCCACTTGTTCCAAGTATCCGCAGCAACACAAATCACCTGAAATATACCCAAAACATGCCATAAGTGATCTCATATCATCATTAGATGACACAAAAGCATAAGAAAAGAATTATAAATAAGTGGTAAATCCACCACTTATCAACACCCCCAACTTAAGTTCTTGCTTGTCCTCAAGCAAATTTGCAATCAAACCACAAGAAGATTCCAATTTCTTTAAGCACAAGGGCCATCCTCTCCTATTCACAACCCACTTTTCAATTTAAGCACCATAGATATGATGTCGGTTGGTACTAATAATTAGTCAATCACAAACGAATGCTCAACACAACAATCCCCTCATTTTCACAAACATTTTCAAGAGTTGCAAAAGGCTTACAAATATGACCAAGTGACAACAACCAATCCTCATGAAATGACTTATGACCACTAGCACTAATCATGCTCATTTGATTCCTTTTCGAGAAGTAATGACATCACATCTATCTAAATTTACATGCCCTCACAACAAAGAAAGCCCCCAAAACACACTATTCACTACGATAAAACAAGGGACAAATGCACAACGCTCACACTCACATAGAACCTCAAGTACAAACAAGTATCAAATCATAAGCTTGTCCTTATTTTCATCCACCATTAGCTCCAAAGCGATCGGTTAGAGATCTCAAAGGACTTTTCTAATCTTGTAATGTAGGCTAGGGGAAGGGTAGGATAGCATTTTGGATTAGAGTGACTACTTCCTCCTTGAACACTACACAACATTTTCATTTTGAAACCAAAGTCATTTCGTTTCATTTTCTTTTAATACAAGGCACCATTTCACTCAATTCACATGATGCTCCACTTTTGTCATTATATTCACCTTAGAAGATTCACTTTCTTTCCTTTCTTTCCTCTTTTCCTTTTATTATTGCTTTCTTTTCAATTTCCATCTTCTTTTTGGAGTAATTCTTTTTAGGATTTGCCCACAAACCAAGTTTTACTCACTTAACACTCCTCCAAGGTACTTCTTTATCACCCCCAACTTAGGCTTTTAGCCTCGATTTCACACTTGTGGAGTTCAAGGAGGGTTGGGATCAAAAGAGGGATTCATTTTCAAAATGGTTCAAGGCTTGTACCAAGGTTGCCAAAGAAGAGGTATTAGGCTCAAGAGGGGTGACTAGTGATACAATTTGAGTGCAATGGTGGGCTTTAAAGGCTTAGTAGGCTTCAACAGACACAAAGAAGGCCTAAGGTCATTTCTCCAACAAACACAATTAAGACTAGCATTAGAATGACTAACCAGGCAAGTTCTAGATGACACGAGAAAACACGAGAATTATTCAACCAAACTCACCACACATGGCATGCGAATTATTCAAGACGGATCAATGTTCTTCCTATCAAGGATAAATGGAGCAACATTTTGCATCTATGTAATCACTAATTGGTCAAAAGTCACAAAAAGATCAAAGGCATTGTCACAAGCATCATTCTTTGCTTTCCAACTACGTCACAATATTTTTTGGAGGGGTATGCTCAAAACTCAATTTTCATGCAAGACTAAATCTATTAGTACAAATCAAATCATTATCCAACTTATCTCAAAGGATCACGAATTGCCCTTAAGAATGTCATCACTCAATCTATCATAGGGCCAATTCATCTATCTAAATCGATATGGTACACCTTCACACACAAGCAATCTCATCTAGCCTAGTGGGTACTCAGAATTCCCCTTAGCTTCAAACACCAAACAAGGCGACCATTTTACATTAAGAATGTTGTCACTCAAAATCAACAAAAAAAATGACTAATCCAACCAAATTTCAAACAACACAAAACTCGACGAGGGTAATATCCAACAAACAAGCCCTACAAGGGAAAACACAATATCCAACATAGGAAAAACATCACACCCAACTAAAACGCAAAGCATAGTCCTCAATGCAAAATAAATAAATGAAAGACAAGGGTAAAAAGTGTAGGGCTCCCTGGAGTGTGCATCAGACTAGCAAACTCAGGAGTATGCTGCACCATGCTAAGCATATGACTACACCTCATCATCATCATCATCCTCACTCTCTTCCTCAGACAGGAAAGAGTATTCCTCACTGTCATAATCTTTGGACACTGGGATCTTCTTGCTCAGTTGTCCCCATTGGAAGATGGCTTCAATACCTCTCCACATTCTGACCATGAATTTGTTCCTCTTCTTGTTCTTTCTCTTCTCATCCTCTAAATCTTGCTAAACAGCTGTATGGGCCTTGGCAGACTCAACAAAGGCCTGCTCAAGCATCACTACTGAGGCTTTCACTGTGGCAATGGAATTGGCCTGCTGCTTCTGTGCCTCTAAGTATGACTGTATCTCTGCTCTAGTGAATAGATCGGCTGACGATGTTGGCTGTGTAGAACTACTGGGAATCTGACTCATGATCTCCTGGATGGAAGCTAACTAAGAAGTAATTGACCTAAATGGGCCCTCAGCTTGAGTACCCTGAGAGGAAGATGGCAGATACACTACTATATCAATCTTCCTCTTCTTACTCTGTAGCGCGCCTCATTCCTCATGCACCTTCAATAGATGGTAAGCTTTATCAGGTGCCACCCAATTATCCCTAGGACGTTCAGGAACCTCAACTAACCGACATAGCTCAGTAATCAAAAAGGGGAACATCAAGGTAGGGCTATCCTGAACCAAATACTCCCTCAACTCTCGGAGCATATAGTAAACTGGCATTCACGGGAACAATATAAAAATTACAAGCGATCATTCTAGCGCGAAGAGGAGAAACCCTAAATTTATGCCCGAAAGGTGACACACGGCTACAAATGATCTCAAGCCACATCCTCGCCTCAGCTGTGAAAGTCTTTGATGATATGGACTTGAGAGTTCTTGCCCAACTCACTGTCGCTCCCTGAGGACACAACTTAGACACCAGCCAAGTGCCGAACATGAATCCTTTTGTTGCATAGGCTCAAGTGGATGGTTGGGCAACCCATATTGTGCATTAATTTGTTTCGGCCCAAATTTCACAACTTTCCCCCTAATGATGAGCTCCGGGTTGTTGAAGTCCGTACGATTTAAGTTTGCATAGATCCCCCTCACCCATTCCTCATTTGCCTCACAAGGGGTAGGTATGAAACATATCCATCCCATAGTCAAAAGACGCCCATAGAAATCCAAAAGGCGTGCCTCTAAATTTATGTCATCTATCCCCCTCTCTGGCTTAATCTTTTTATCAAGGATGTTCTTGCAGTAGTGGCATTGACAGTCACGTGATATGAACCTTATGGTATCATATGGTTCTTCCATAGCTTCCCCTCAATTACTTACCCTAAATGTTCATCATCACCGAGGTCGTGATCTATTTTTTAAGCTTGAAGTACCTAAAAATGTGGAATCAAGTTAGAAGAAGTGTATGAACATGATCAGCAATTCAAAACCAAGCATGTGGGCCAAGAAATAATTTTTTGGACTTCGGGAAGACACGGAAGCACCGCTACTATTTTGCAAAAAATCTGCCAGTAGCTGAACCTACGAAATATTTAATCGCAGGTGAGGTGGTGCACTAGCAGTCTTACTTAGTGCGCCTGTGCTTTCTTGAGTTTCCATGACTACCGCAGTTACAACCTGATAAGCGCAGGTGCAGCAACGCCCCTGCGCCTTCATGACCGCACCTGAAGTATCGTCTTCTTTGGCAGATAATTCTGAAATTTACACCATTGTTCATACTATATACTATAAGCATTCAGAGATTCACCTTTATAAGAGCAGGCTTCAAGATTAAATAGAACAAGACACATACCTTGAGGGTTTATAAGGGGGGTCGAATTTTGACCTTGAGACCCTTTTCTTTCTTGCACAATCAAAAGCTTCTTCCCTTTTTCTCCTTTAAAAATTCTCTTGAGTAGTAGTAGGGAAGTGCAGTGTGTGAGAGTGAGAGAGAATTAGTGAAGGATTAAGGAGTTTAGAAGAGAGGGTGATGGGAATGGTTGGAGAGAAGTGGGGAATTTGAAAGGGTGTGTTCCCTTTTATTTATTGCCAACAGAAGTCGACAAGCGCACTTTTGTTGTCTTAGCCGTAGGTGCTTCATCGCTCCTACGTCACCATCACCGCATCTGCATCACCACAACTGCGTTAGTTGCACCACAGCTGTGCCTCACCTGGAAATTTTTTCCAATATTTCTCGACTTACTAGTTTGAGGTGCGACGGTTGATGAGACGCGCACAACCTCTAGTGCGAAATGCCCCAACTTCGCTTATTTCATCATTTTTGGCAGCTTTACTATTTTGAGACGTATTTGGATGTGCGACAGGCACATTTTGAGGTAGGGAACGCACCCATTTTGCACATTTTGACCTTTTTGGCAACCATACTATCTTGGGGTGCGTTTGCGTATGCGATGCGCACACTTAGACGTGCGTTAGAACCCCATCTAGCATATCATTTTGGCACCCTTTTTGCTCCTTGATTAGATTTTTATGAGGCCTCCACTTCTCAACCTGCCCAAACAACTCAAAAAAGACTTGAAACTTTATGGATTAGTCAAAAATCTACACTAAACTACTCTAATAAAGAAAAAGCAAAAAAATTAAAACCTTTAAAATTTTGAAACTATGGGTTGCCTCCGATCAAGCGAACAATTTAACGTCGCGATGCGATGCAAGCTACTTCACCATTTGGATCTCCATTTGGAGGATTTGAACCTTCGACCCAAATTTGAATCTAATTTTTTGTGACAATCCCGGGGTGAAGGTTTGAACATGAGAAGGCCATTCTTTTGATTTTGCATTTAGCACTTTTTGTCTTTCAAGTGAGGAAGGACACTTTGCCTTCTTTCCATGAAAAACTCAAAACCAGATAGACCTTCATCCACCCTTCTTCAAAGGTATTCCTAAAGCTTGATTACTTCGACTCTCGTCCATTCAATCAAACTTAAGGTCGAACAAAGGTTGAAGTGGGATTTGGGTGTCTCCACCTTCAACCTTGCCTCATTCATAACATCCTCAGTTAGAGATGCTATGACATCATGATCCATGTATGGGGTATTTGGTTGCAACACCACCTTCAATTCATGATCCTCCCTTGTGTTTTCCTCTTCTTTAGCCCTTGCGTCCAAAAAACATTGCTTTATGGATTGCATACTCTCCTCCTGGGTTTCTAGCGAGGCCAAGAGGGTTTAGAGCTCGACACATATGCCTTCTTCGCTTGTGAAGTCATGGTCCCTGTTAAGGTCACAAGCACCACTAGCAACATCGTTAGCATAAGAAGGGAGAGAGGGACGATCATCATTGGGGCATTCTCTATAATGTCCATCATGACCATCATACAAATAGCAATTGCTCCCATCATAGGAGCGAGAAGGACAATAACCCCCTTTCCTAGGGCTAATTCTACACCTTCGTCTAAGGTGGGGTCCTCCACAATAAACACAATAGTTGGGAATATGACTTGGGATGCAACTATCAACATTTTTAGAATTCAAATAAGCAATAATTCCATCAACGAAGTAAAACTAAACAAAGAAACACAACTATTCACAAAATTGAACTAGAGTAAGTAAACTCAAAATCTAAACTAACTCAATAGGCCAATTCTTTCCCCAGCAATGGTGCCATTTTTGATAATGCTCAAATCATCCTGCCCAAGTTGGAGGTCACGGCGATCGTAAGAGCAAAACAAAATTTATAATTCCCAGTGAGTGTCGGGGTCATACCCAAGGGAACAATATAGTCACAATCGAGCTAATAAAGAATCCAAGCAACTTATTGAAGTTCAATTAACAAAAAGGGAAAAGTTATATAAAAGGGGGGTTTTAGCCTAAAACTAAAGATAAAAGAAAATAACTAAAAGATAAATTGATCAATGGCTTTCACCTTGCTTTTGCCAAGCAAGGATAACAAGGGAGAATTGGGAATGAGAATTCAATTCACAAGACTTGCACCCGATTAACACCTAGGTAGTCTTGGTTGAAGGTATGCCTAACCTTCTTTCGACCAATCAAGCATATATCTCTTGTGTTCTCTCGAACCACCATGAGTAAGCAACAAACCAACCAAATTACTTGGGTGAGTTGAGTTATCTCTAACCCCAACTCTTAGATAAAAGTTTTCGGCAACCAAACTATCTCTAGCCTTGGTCTAGAGTGGAAACCTTAAATCCCCACTAATGAATCTTCCCGAATTTGAGAAATCCTCTCTCAAGCAAAAAGCCAAATTAGCAAGATAAGTCAATGTTTGCAACCATTGACTATAAATTCAAGCATAGAGGATTCAATAGACCCAAATAATCCAACAAGAACAAAATCTATATATGAATTCAATACCCAACAAGTATTATTTCTAATACAAAACCCAAAAATCTCAAGTCAACAATACACCAATAAAATAGCAATTAATAACAAGAGTTTGAAGAATGGAACTTAAGATTTTACAATACAAAGCATCCAAATCTTCACTCCTATGGTGTTGGTTGATGAACTTTCTCTCCAAGCTTGCCAAAAGATGTGAGAATAGCCAAAGATAGCTTCAAAAATGGCTTGGAGGTGTTTTATGTGAATTGGGGCTTTTCATGATGTAAAATGACCAATTGGGCCTAGACTGGAATCCATCAGCCGCACTTGCAGAATTTTAGCCGCAGGTGCATCACCGTAGGGGCGACTCTTGTGGCGCAAGGGCATGGTCGTTATGGAGGCCTAAATAGTGCAGGTGCGCCTGTGGAAGTTAGGCACAAGGTCCGCTGGTGTGCTTTTTGGATTTCTCCTGCGTAAGCGCTGCTGCACCCAGAGTTCGCAGGGACGACTGACCTGGTGGTAAAGTGGACACTTCTCCCTTTTTTCTCCAATTTTCGTTCCTTTTGCTCCACTTGTTCCAAGTATCTGCAGAAACACAAAACACCTAAAATATACCCAAAACATGCCATAAGTGATCTCATATCAT
Source organism: Jaltomata sinuosa (assembly GCA_003996215.1). Taxonomy (NCBI): domain Eukaryota; kingdom Viridiplantae; phylum Streptophyta; class Magnoliopsida; order Solanales; family Solanaceae; genus Jaltomata; species Jaltomata sinuosa. The sequence continues at coordinate 55,637 of QJPP01001336.1, read as the reverse complement.
CATTAGAAGACAGAAAAGCATAAGAAAAGAGAAATAAATAAGTGGTAAATCCACCACTTATCAGTGCCCATATTGACAACTTTCTTTTTCTTGAGCAACTTCTTCATGAATTTGGCATACCCCGGCATTTGCATTAAGGCTTAAACCAAAGGAATATTTATCGAAAGTTTGTTGAACATTTCAACAAACTTATTGAATTTGTTCTCTTTCTTCTTCTTATTTAACCTTTGAGGGTACAGAGGAGGCCCCTTGGGTAGTGTGGTCGGCACACTTTGCACAACAGGAGTATCCTCCTCAATATCTATGGCCCCTTAGGAAGGAGACTCATCCTCCTCCCTCTCATCATCAAGATTAACATTCACTAGGATGTTGGGTACACCAAGCTTCACCCCAACTCCCAGTTCTTCAACATCTTTTTCATGCACATCCTTTTCTTCTTTGTCACACAGCTCCATAATGGCTTCAACACTAGGCTTCTTTACTACAAAAACTATATTTTCAACCACATCAACAACGAGCTCTTTCACTATACCACTTGTTCTTTCACTTCTAGTTACAATAGCCATAATATGAGCGTCATTTTTAGAATTGGTTGTGGTGTCACTAAGAAATATCCCCTTCAACCTCAAGTTCATTTGAGTGGATAGATGGTTCATTTGAGCCTCAAGATACTTGATTGTGGCTGAATAAGAGCTCACGGTTTGATAAAGTGTTGAAACTTCACTTTTAAGCTTACTAACCTGGTATTTGTTTTCTCTACCCTCTTCAAAACCAAGGACAACATGTCCTCTATCTTTGAGTTATGGGGATTGCTTGTTCTGGGTTTTATACAAGGTGTTTGACTTATTTAGAGGGACATATGGATGGGAACTCCGGTGATTGTATCTATCACAATGTTTGTCATGGTCCCTCAAATTTCCATCTCTTTCCTTGTCCTTTATCCAACCTTGATTCTCATCCCTCGGGCGATAATACCTGGGATGAGAACCCACCGACAAGTAGCAAATATTACCATCCATGATGGTCAGAAGCTCGTCATAACTAGCCTTAATCTCCAGTGTACTCACAGAATTCATGGTCTTAACACTTTCGGCCCTCATCACATGCTTGGCCAATAAGTGAATTTGTGTCATCATCTTGGCCATCGTCTCATCCCTTTCTTCATACTTTCTCCTCATCTCATTTGTAAAATTAAATTAGGTCACTCCCATGGTAGGAACATCAGCCTCCCTCGTGTGCCAAGCTCGGTTAGTCTTTTCCATTCTTTCTAGAATGGCCAAGGCGAGAGCAAATTGTTGGTCCATGAAGGTACCACCCCTGAGGTTGTTGGCCACAGACTTGTTCATTGAGTTCAAAGCCCTACTAAAGCTTTGTAGAAGGACATTATTTGGCAAACCATAGTTAGGACACAACACGAGTTTCTCTTTAAACATCAACCATACCTCATGCAAAGGCTTGTCGGCATTTGGCGAAAGTTGGTAATATCATCCCTCAGCTGCAGCATACTTGAGGGAGGGAAAAATTGAACCATGAAAGCTTTTACCAACTCAACCCAAGAGGTGATGGACCTATTCGGTAGTTCCTCCAACCAAGCAGTGGCTTCCCCCGTTAGAGAGAAGGGAAATAGGTGAAGCCTAATAGATTCTTGGGGGATGTTTTTGAAGATGAAAGGTTGGCATATCTCCACGAAGTTCTATATGTTCCTATTTGAATCTTTGTGTGCGGCTCTTCCAAACATCCTTTTAATTTGTATGAAATAGAGCATAGTGCTAGTGACGTGGAACACTGCCTTTCTAACCGTGGGAGGTAGGGGATTGCACCTATGCCTCTTTGAATTACGGGTTCATTGGTTGTGTCCATGAATCCATTTACACTTTCATTGTTGCCCACTTTGCTCATGGGCTACCTGCTCAACCAACAAAAACAACAAACCAAATAAAAAGAACAAACACTCTACAAGGTGATTTTAATTCACAATCAAATAGCTACTCATAATTAATTCCCCGGCAATGGTGCCATTTTATAACGCTCAAATGACACTCTCCATTATGGAGGTGACGACGATCGTTATGCAAAACAAAAATTATATTACACGATGGGAGTGGGGGTTAATCCCACAGGGAATGGTAGCTTAGCCAATGAGATTGTAGAAAGGACCTCATAATAGTAGGTTGTCCAGATAATAAATAATGTAAAAAGGGGGAAATTGGGAAATCTGTCACAATTCGCAATTCAAGGCAAAACATTACAGTAAATACGAGGTGTAAACAAGAGAGAGAATGACTACAAATGTGCTTCCAATGGACTCAAACACGGGCCAAGGTACTTGCTCAATTGCCTAAATTCTCACTAAACAATATGGGTAGCATTGGTTTTAGGCATGAAATCTAATCTTTCGATCTCACAAATATTTATCCAATGTTCTTTGTTCAAGCACCACGGTTTTACCATTAACCAACCAATATAGGCTTGGTGAGGTCACACTATCTCTAGCTTAGACCCTTAAATGGGTATTTTCAGTGAATTGAGCTATTTCTAAACTCAATCTAGGTGGAATCCCAAGTATCCACTAGCAATTTCACATCCGAAATTATGAACCCCTTTCTCAAGAAAGAACATATTCAAGTAATTTAAATCAATGTTTGCAAGCACAAATTCTAGAGTTAAAATATGGTGAGATCACCAGACCCATATCATATTAGCAATTATAAACACAAATAAGCATGACCCATACCCTTTAATCAAGTACCAATCATCAACACATCCCTAGAAAAGGAGACATAGCCACTCATGCTAAAGGAAGAAAAAAGTACACCCATAGGGAAATTCAAATTCCTTTTCATTAATTATAGAAAGAATCCAATATTCAAGCTCAAATTTAAATGTATGATGAATCCAAGGTTTAAAATGAAGAGATTAGAGTGAAACCCTCTATCTTTCCTTGGTAGAGAAACTTGCTCAAAAAATGAAAACTATTCAAAACTATCAAAAACTATGCCTAAATTGGGTTTTTGAATTTTCCTCATTCGTCATACAAAAGTGGAAAAAATTTCCCCTCAGGAGCTGTGTGCCACGATATGCATTTTCAACGTCACATTATGTGCATCGCACAGCTCTGCAGAACCAAACCAGTGACTTGGCTGATCTTCAGTTGTAATGCAAAGTGGGGTGCGGTTCACACTAGGCCTTGTGCGTGTCGCACAACAGCCCCACCCCTAAATAGATTCTTCTCTTTTCTTATGAGCTTCATGCGGAGGGAGGTATGGACTTCACCAAGGGTTGTGCGTGTCTCACGACAGACGCACCTCTCGGAAGAATCTTCATCTCACTTGATCACTTCACACTTCAACTCCTTGTGAGCTCTTTTTGGTCTGATTCCTTGTTTTCTATCTTTGACCAAGAGTACCTGCATTCATATCAATAAGGGCCATAAGAACCTCTAAATCTCATTAAAAATAGCAATAATTCATGATTAAAGACTTAATAAGTTGGTATTACCAATATATCAAGTGTGACCACGTGCGTGGTAACCAGCCTACATACGCGCTGAAGCGGCGCCTGGCCCATCCTCCACCTGCATTGTGCATATGCAAGCACCTGGTCGTATGCGCAGGTCCATGTGCTTTATGGCATGGCCGCATATGCATAGGCCTGCGCTTGGCACCTATATAAGTTTCAACTTCATTTTCTCCGCCATTAAATTGAAATTCTCAATTGTTTTGAGCTTTCAATAGCTGGTTTAAGACTAGTGTTCACTATAAATTATTTAGGTAAGTTCCTTCTAAATCCTTTCTCCTTTTCCGTCCTTAATTCATGTTTTATTTGGTTTAAACTTCCGTTGATTCCTTGATAAAAGTGAGCTTTGGGGATGTTTTGGGTGCCAAAATGAGTCCCGTTCGCGCCCAAATTTTGGGCATGGGTTTAGAAACCCATTGCAAACGTAATTGTGAAATTTTTTTTCTGTTGTATTGCCCGGGCCTCGAGGGTCATTTTTCTAACCTGATTTTTGGCCCTATTTTCTATATAGAAATATGGGTGTCATTCTTCTCCTCTTGGCACCTAGATTATATTCTTGATAGCATGAAAGAATTATGAGGCTGTTCAGAAGGGGAAGACACATGAGTGATGGTTTGTGCTTGTAGTTTGGCCCCGAGATAGGTTACAATTTACTTATTTTAGACTTGGATTAGTTAGATTTTATATGTTATGGGTTGAACGAACGTTAGCTAGGTTTAGGTTAGATTTAGGCTTAAATCCTTTTTCTACTTATCTTGGATATTTTTGGGACTTTAGAATAGTATTACCATGTTTATCCTTATTAAAGGAGCTTGTAGAATTTCTGTGTCTAGCCTAGAATCATTATAATAATTTAGGGAGGTTTTAGAGGCAGAGTAGGTGCTTTTACTTGATTTTACCACTTATTTTTCATTTTTTCCTCGTCTATTACCATATTCGTGTATTTGTGGGACCAATGCCATAGTGTGGATCGGATTAAGTTCTAGGTTATTTATCTTGTTTTGAGGGTGTTTTACCCAAATTGATTTTGTATTTGCTAATTTTGGCATCATATGTCATATTATTACATGGCAAATGGTTTGGAACTGATGAAAATATGGGATTTTTGGTTCAAACATGAGACTTTTACATAACCACTAGTTTCTGAAAGAAAGGAAAGTACCACTATTTATACCGGTCCGAGGGATGTTTTCAAACCTTTTCTCTATTTTACTTTCCTGTTGATGAGTCTGAGGTACAATTCCAGGTGGCCTAAGGAGCACATATCTGGGCTATTCTTTTACGCATATGTTGATGAGCTTGAGGTTTCATTTCGGGCACTCGGGTACTAAATACCGAGTTTTTACTTTCTGCATTGGCCATATATTGCATCATATCATCTCATGATACATTGTATTACATTTGCCTATGTGTACTTGGAGTGGTTTTGCCTTTACTATCATTATTATCTTCAGCGTCAGTGTAGCTAGTTCTGTTTTCTGTTGATAATTAGATTTAGGTGGATCCCTGTAGATAGTTTACTTTCTTGTGTCTTATAATATATATTATTTTTTTGAGCTCGATCGGTCTAGGATGCCTACTGAGTACCCATTGTTTTGGTATTCATACTACACTCTGCATCTTTTTCTGATGCAACACCTAGCACGAGCCACCCACATTGACCCTCCAGTCATTCATGGCCAGTTGTTGTCCGGATCGCGGTGAGCTCCTGGCATTTGGAGATCCTTTACTTCTTTACATCTACATATATGTCTATATTTTTGTATTTTGGATTGACAACACTTTTTGTATAGTTATTTCGTACTTTAGACGCTCTTGTACTGGTGACACCAGGTCCGGGGTTAGTCTTGTAGATATTTTGTCTTCACGGTCACTTTACGATCATTTATGTATATTTATTATGGTTGATACTTATCTATACTATTTTCCCTCTTCTTGTATGTTTCTCTTTCACTTTTCACTATCTTATATGTTTTATTACGCTTCTGCATTTTTGGGTTGGCTTGCCTACCTGGGGGTTAGGTAGGCACCCTCACAGCCCGGTTAGTGTAATGCACTTAACATGATCTTGTTTTTAAAATGAGATTCAAAAGGCATTCTTGTTTCATCCAAACTTTAGGTGAATTTATTTTAACGTTCCTCTTACTTTATTTCTTCACAATTTTTTTCCCTTTTTGAAAGTGCTTCGATCGAACCCGTTAAGGTTCCTTACGTATCATAATGAACATGAATCAGATCATTACGTATTTCATGCAGAAATAACAATGGTGGTTGTTGTTGTTGTTGTTTTTAAAATATTTTTTTAAAAATAAACAAGAGAGAAAATAAATAAATGGGGTATTTTTTTTAAAAGAACTTCCCATTCATCCTCAAAATATTTCTAACAATGACTCTAATAATTATAAAAATTTATAAATTTGAAAAGTTGAAAGAAGTAAACTAAACTTACTCTAAGGACCAAATAAAAAGAAAAACAAAAAAAACTATTTAAGGTGCTTTGGGCTTAAATTTCCCCTCCAGACTTGAATATATGCTAGCCAATGCTCTCGGTAGATGTGGAGCAAAGTCTCATGCATTTCAACCTAGGGTCTCATTATATCAACGCAGATAAGCATGGTAAACATCAACTAGTGTCTCGTTGAGTGGAAGTACTCGTCCTTTGGCCTTATTCAGACTTTCATGGCAGTTTTGCAGCCACTATTGAGTAGTGTAGACTGCATGGTTCAAATGGTCTTCATGTGCTTGAATTTATTCAATTTTATTGTAAAGTGCACCTAACTCGCCAATCCACTTGCATTTCTCGATCTCAAACCCTGTCTGATGAGTTGTGATGTTCCTTGCTATTTTATTTTCTCGTTCCATAGAAGCTTTTAGTTGAGTCTGAAGCCTAGACTGTTTGCACATTAGTAGGGCCTTTTCTTATTCAAATTCCTCCTTTTGCTGCTCCATAGTGCCCGTGATGATGTCTACATCTTCCTTCAAGGTCTGAATGGTGGAATAATGTTCTTTCTCAAACCTTTTATGGGCTAACCTCACTCTACCTTCATACTTTGCCTCATGCTGGGAAAACTCTTCTCTGGCGCTTTTTAGATCCTTACTCAAGGCATGAAGATTGGACCTATAGTTTTCTTGAACTTCAACTCGAGCTTGCTTAATTCTAACCTCAGTCTCTGCTTCTTGATCTATTGTTTTCTTCACCGACCTTTCTGGCATGATCCTAAGAGGGGGTTAATCGTGAACCCATTTTAAATACTATTCATCCACCTCTCCTTTGCTATAGTCCTCCACCATGTCATCACAACTTGAGAGTATACATCCTCCCCAAATCTTAAATATTTTGGAACTTCTTAGAGGGATGTCAGGGTGGAACTCATACATGAACCCTTGCATGTGTTTGACATAAGGTACATACTTGCGTCAGCCGAGTTGTCTCTTGACTCTGAGTGGTACATAAGGCTGGACACCTCGAAGTCACATTAAGACTATAATTGGTCGGAAGGAAGACATGTATATCACTTCTTTCGAGGAGAACCAATGATAGTTCCACGTAATCTTATCAGTATTCAATTACCTGAGGTACTTTTCCCAGGCTCCTATTCCCTCTGAAATTTTTTTATCTTTCATTCTATCCTTATGGACCCTGATGTAATCATTCTATTGAACCTTGAAATTCATCGCGTAGGGGTGATATCGGACAAGCCTTGGCGTAGGCCCTTACTGCATTTGTAAGGCACGGGTAGCGAGATAATGGAATCTTGAAAGACTAACTTGGCACAAAATCAAAATTAAACATCAAGCCCGCCGAGAGCGTAATTATGCACAAAACATAATAAAAGGGTCCGGCAAGGGCAAAGTATCAAGCACAAGGTGAGTGATCAATAATTACAGACCCCCTATACTAAATGTAAGCATAGCCCTCGATGCACCAATAAAAATTATAAAAATAAGAATGAGTGCAAAAACTCCCTGATTTTACTAATGATGATGATGATGCCTCCTTGAGTAAAACCACTATGGTGGTCTAGGAGGCTGAGTTGCCAGTCGGGCTGGTGGTGCCGATGGTGGAATGTAAGCATGTACTGGGTCTATCTGAAATCCTTCCATAGATGGTATTAAGGGATCCCATCGCACCTGAAGGAGGCCATATGGCTCCACAACCTCCCACTTATCTAGTTCAGTCATCAATTCATGATATGAAGGAGGTGGAGTGGCCTAGATTGGCCTAGGTTGACGCCTCCACTCCGGTAACTCAGAGTCATGGTAATCTGGATGGACTGTGTAGGGTGGTACTTTTGTAAGAGCTGCCAAGGTTGGCTCATTTATCTCTTCGATTTCAGATGTGCCTTTGTCTTCATTTGGATCCCAGCTCGTACACCAATCATTGGGCGGACTATCAGTTTTGGGAAGAGAATCTGAATTTGGGGCAAACAGATTAAGATCCCAATTAGAAATCTTTGGCTTAACATGCAGATTGATTGCCTAAGATCATCAACCTCTACTTCCATGGTATTCATTCTAATGCAAAGCTTGCTCACACATGAAACTGCCAACTTCAAAGCCGATTTAATGGCGGATTGTATCACGCGTGGAATGTTTTTTGCCAACCTTTGTAAGCTCTCCTCATTTTTGTGAGTAAGTTGACTAAGATTGAGAAAATTTCCTTAAGATAAGGTTGCTTGGGAAGTCACATGAATGGTGTTTGATGCTCCTTGAGAATTGGAGGAAGTGTCCAAATGATCATGAGTGACATTCACAACACGAGCATCGACTGACATGGCACTGTGAGCATGGTCATATATCTTAACATGCAGGGCATCTATGTCCCACCTTTTGTCCAAGTGGACTATGCCAGTAACATGGCTAGTTTTGTCTACTGAACTAAACATAGGCCAGTGTGCCTGAAAATAGAGAAGTGATATTGTCACAATCCGATTTCTCGGTCATGATGGCACCTACAACCCCCCAGTAGGCGATCCAATTCCCGTAGCCCAGGATAATTAATAATGGGCTACTATCTAACAACTAAACGGAAGAATAGTTTAAAAAGCAAAAGTAAGGGAACAAGATGAAGAGAATAGATAACAAGAATATATATATACATATGCGGAAACTAAACCAAACCCCAAGACCTGGTATCATAGTATAGAGCCGAAATTACATATATGGAGTGCAAATGATCCATAAACAATATATACAGATGTATCTGAATGGTAATAGAGTACATAAATCAAAAGATAAACTAAAGCTAAGCTCCGATCGCCAAGAGCTCACCCTCAGTCTGAAGTAGTCCCCAACAGATCTCCAAGCACGAATCACAATGATCTAACGGCGATGGCCCACGCTAGGATCTGCACCCAAAGATGCAGGGTGAGCACCAAATGCGAAGCATAAGGTACCCAGTAGGTATCATAGGCCGACTAGGCACATATAAGATAAAAGCATAGTAACAGACAGAATAGAAGCAAGTAGTCATAGAGATCAATGAAAAAGGTACACAGAAACTAGCCTAGAGGGAAGTCAACAAAACCACATGTGAGGCCAGCAAGCAGAAAATACACACCATAGGCACAGGTGAAAGTAAGAAACACGCACCTGAGGTCCTTGCAATAATAGTGTATATATAATAAGTTTACGAAATGGACGGTATACCGGTAACCTCAAGTGTAAGAAGAGGGAAAGAGTAATGATAGGCATGCTCAGAGACATGAATCAAACTCAACTAATCATATCAATCTCAAATACAGAACTAACAGTCTAGCAGGAACCAATCTCTTACTTAACCGTAAGGGGGAACAATTCTGTAAGTATATAGCAAGAGTCTAGCTACAGTCCCCCGGCCGCCCATACAACCGGGGAACACAAATAAGTAAAAACAAACCCTCCGGCATCCCATACTACCGGAGCGTACAATCAACAAACAACAAACAAGGGTGGAGCCTCAAACAATGAATGATATGATGCATGAAGATCTCAAGTGAAATGGTATCTCTCTATGTACCTCCTCCGGTGCCGATCCGGCCCAGAAGGTAGGTTCCATGGAAGGACACTGCCCGTATACCTCTACTCCACCGTATACCCTTCCTCCGGCAGACGCAGCCCGAAGCCCAAGGCCTGGATGGTAAGGTCCATGGAGGTCCATGACCCCATACTAAAACTCAGTATCAAAACATGTCATCCGGAAGCAAGTCTGATTTCAAGATAGAGACCCAGTCTCGAATATGCATGCCCAGACCCTGTCCAGGACTAAAGTAGTAGGCAAATATCTCAAAAACCCCTCCGAGGGTGCCCGGGCATAACCGAGTCTAAACAGTAGAAAGTCATCTCAGGTGCTCGGTCCGACCGAGGCTAAAATTATCTCAAGTAGCAAGAAAACTCAACTAGCACCCCGGCCCTGCCGAGTCTAGCGTTAATCGTAAAACTGGTGATTTAAAACATAATTTTACTTTCTTATACCCAGGAGTATTCACAAGTTAAATCAAACCATTTCCAAATCATTTCCATCAAAAATAGGCCCCCGGGGCCATGTAGGGTTTAGAAAATAGTGTCAATAGGCCCGAAGCCCAAACCATAGTAAAACATGGATAAAACCTCTTTATATGCATGGAAATGGTATGATTACACACAATAGCTTCCCAGCAGCTCACAATCAACCTATCGACCCTACACAGGCCCACAACTACTCAACAAGCATAACCAGCCTAGAAGGATAATTTTATGCCCGGAACTCGCGGACATTCCCCAAAATCCCACCTTTTATGTTCCAGAGTCAACAAGGTCTCACGGGACCACAAGGGTAAATAAAATATATCGGCAAGTACTACAAGCAACGGAGGAACAAAAGTAGGCGGACATGAATAAAGCAGTCGAGGTCTGTGGTACCAACCTAATAATCCAACCCAAGGATGCCAGCTAGTACAATTTTATCCGATATATGCTAAGTCTAGGGATTTTAAACCATAACCTACCTGTCGTCCGATGACAAGCTTGAACCTCTCCGAAAAAGCTCCAAAATGAAATCAAACTCGAACTCGGGCTTGAATAAGTTGACGTAGATAATTGATTATAGCAATAAGTAATTTCTCCATGAAACATATGCAACATGACTAAGCATATATGTGCAGAAGATTTGAAATGTGAGTTGAATTTGGTAAAGAGAGAGAATGGAAAATATACTGGGCGAAAGGGCAGCTGTATATGTGTAAATAATAACATTAAATGCAAAAGTTATTGTTTATTTTATAGAAAACACAAGTACGTTATGATTAACACATACATTGAATGTTACCAAGCTATCAAATTACAATTATAATGGCTATATACATATTAATATAATAGGTAATTAAAGTCCTAATTGGCAAGTGGCAGCACATCAGTAAGTGAAAAACTTGGTGTCCTTCCCCTCCACTACCACGTGGAAGGGGTGGTTTAACACCTCCTTACTCATCCCGTTATATATATATTCGGGTATTGAATAAGTTCGTGGTAAAATATATATAACTTTTTGAATATACAATAATTAATAGAAAATTATTTCAAATAAAATCTACTATATTATAATAATAATTTTCAACATAACTAAGTCTACTATCTCCGTTAAAATACTAATAAATTATAAGACTCTTGTAGAATAGATACATACATGAATATCTCGTAACAAAAGTATTTTAGGAAGGCAATAAAAATATAACTTTCTACCACGTTCAACTTTTAAATTAAATATTTTCAAGTACGCACGATTTTGATACTCAAGAACTCTCTTGAAATCCTCCCTTATGTTTTCTCACTGTTTCATAACTAAAATGGCGTTTTAAAACGTGAAGTTGAGGCCTTAAATCGATTTTGACCCGACCCGGTTTGCGACCCGATTCGCGACCCGGTTTCTGCCAGACAGTCCGCGGTAAAACAGTCATAACGTTTTACTCCGAGATCAGTTGGACGTGAGGTTTTGTGTGTTGGAAAATAGACTCGTAGACCTTCGATTTGGTATTTTAGAGGACTTCTAACTCTTTATATATTGAGAGAAAAGCTCTGAGACATTTTACCTAAAGTTCAGAAAATTTATTAAAGAAACTTACGATAACTTTTGCCGACTTGCTTGACTTCAAAACTTATCCTACGACCAAACAAATGGACCCAGCGCCAAAATACCAGTCCCGACAAGCCTTAAATGACTTGGGGCCGCTACAAACAAGCTCTAACGGTATAAGGAAAATGTATACGTGGAAATGACCGAAAGAGTCATTACATCATCCACTATTAAAAAGGACTTTTATCCTCGAAAGTTAAGGTCAAGGGGGTACCTGAAGGGTCAAACAGCTGCGGATACTGAGCCCGCATATCTCTCTCGGTCTCTCAGATAGCCTCCTCGACTGGACGGTGCCTCCACTGAACCTTAACAACCGAGATCTCTCGAGACCTCAATCTCCTGACATCTCTGGCCAAAATAGTTGCCGGCTCCTCAACAAAGGCTAAACCCTCACCCAACTGAACTGAATCCCACTGCAACACATGAGACTCATCTGGGAGATACCGACGCAACATCAAAACATGAAATACAGGATGTATAGCTGAGAACATCGGAGGCAAGGCTAGCTGATAGGCAACGCTACCAACCCTCTGAAGAATCTCAAACGGCCCAATGTACCTGGGGCTAAGCTTGCCCGCCTACCAAATCTCATCACGCCCTTCATGGGCGATACACGGAGAAACACCAAATCACCGACACTAAACTCCAAGGCACGAAGCCTACGATTAGCATAACTCTTCTGCCTGCTCTGAGCTGCCCGAAGTCTGTCCTGAATCGCTCAGACCCGATCTAAGGAATCTCGAAGCAAATCTGTGCTCTGTGACCTTGAACTAAAACCATCAAACCAACCTACCGGTGATCTGCAACACCTGCCATACAAAGCCTCAAAAGGTTCCATGCTGATACTCGAATGGAAGCTGTTATTATAAGCAAACTCTGCCAAGGGAACAAACTGATCCCAAGAACCTCCAAAGTCAAGAACACAGGCCCGAAGCATGTCCTCCAGAATCTGAATGGTCCTCTTGGACTGGCCATCTGTCTGAGGGTGGAAAGCGGTACTAAGATGAACCTCTGTACCCAAATCTCGCTGAATAGCCCTCTAGAACTGAGATGTGAACTGAGTGCCGCGGTCTGAAATGATAGAAGCTGGGACCCCATGCAACCGAACAATCTCACGAAGGTAGATCTGAGCTAACCTCTCTACACCATAAGAAGTCTGAACCGGCAAGAAATGTGCTGACTTAGTCAGCCCATCAACAATCATCCATATGGAATCAAACCCATGAGAAGTACGAGGCAAACCTACAACGAAGTCCATAGTAATCCCTTCCCACTTCCACTCAGGAATGGGAAGTCGCTGCATCAAACCACCAGGTCTCATGTGCTCAAACTTAACTTGCTGACAATTCAAGCACCGAGATACAAACTCCGCTATATCCCACTTCATACCACTCCATCAGTAAAGCTGTCTTAAGTCTCGATACATCTTTGTTGTGCCAGGGTGAATGGAGTATCTAGTACAATGTGCCTCATGAAGTATCAACTGAATCAAATCACTAATCCTCGGAACACAAAGGTGACTATCAACTGAATCAAATCACTAATCCTCGGAACCCCATCTGAATCTAGAGTAGCCCGAATGGTCTCACCCTGAACAACCCGATCACGAAGGTCACACAACTGCTGATCCTCAAACTGACGGCTCTGAATCTGATCAATCAAAGTAGAACGAACCTCAACACTGGCGAGAACTCTGCTAGGATCTGAAAAGTCAAGCCTAACCAAACGGTTAGCCAAGGACTGGATGTCCAAGGCCAACGGTCACTCTGAAACTGAAAGAGAAGCTAGGCTACCCATACTCACTGCCTTCTGGCTCAAGGCATCAGCTACCATGATTGCCTTGCCTGGATGATACAGAATAGTGAAGTCATAGTCCTTCAGTAACTTGGCCCATCTCCTCTTTCTTGAGTTCAACTCTTGCTGACTCGTGATATACTGAAGACTACGGTGATCAGTGAAGATCTCACAGTGAACTCCATATAGTTAATGCCTCCAGATCTTGAGCGCGAAAACTACCGCTGCCAACTGTAAGTCATAAGTGGGGTAGTTGCGCTCGTGGACCTTCAGCTGCCTCGACGCATATGCTATTACTCGACCCTGCTGCATCAACACACAACCAATACCAACCCCAGAAGCATCACAATACACGGAGAAGCTCTGACCCTCAACCGGCAAAGTCAAAACTGGAGCTGAAGTCAATAAGGCCTTAAGCTTCTGGAAGTTATCCTCACACTGATCCGACCACTGAAATTGGACATCCTTCCTACTCAGCATAGTCAAGGGTGCTGCTATGGAAGAAAATCCCTCAACGAACCATCTGTAGTAACCCGCTAACCCAATAAAGCTGCGGACCTCAGTAGCAGTAGTAAGTCTAGGCCAATCACAAACCGCAGAAATCTTTCCCGGGTCAACCCTAATACCATCCTTAGACACCACGTTCCCTAGGAATGCAACTGACTCAAGACAAAACTCGCACTTTGAGAACTTGGCATAAAGCCGATGATCTCTCAAAGTCTGGAGTATAACCCTCAAGTGCTGCTCATGCTCATCTCTACTACGTGAGTATACCAAGATGTCGTCTATAAAAACTATCACAAATGAGTCCAAATACGGGCCAAGAACCCTGTGCATCAAGTTCATAAAGGCTGCGGGGGCATTAGTCAACCCAAAAGACATCACCAGGAACTCATAATGGCCATAATGTGTCCTGAATGCTGTCTTAGGGATGTCCTCTGCCCTAATTCTCAACTGATGGTAGCCAGACCTCAAATCAATCTTCAAAAATACAACTGAACCCTGAAGCTGGTCAAACAAGTCATCAATCCTCGGCATCAAATACCTATTCTTCACTGTCACCCTATTCAGCTGCCGATAATCAATAAACATGCGCATTGACCCATCCTTCTTCTTCACGAAGAGAACAGGAGCACCCCAAGGTGACACACTAGGTCTAATAAACCCCTTAGCTAACAGATCCTGGAGCTGCTCCTTAAGCTCCCTCAACTCAGCAGGAGCCATACGGTAAGGAGAAATAGAAATGGGCCTGGTGCCCGACTCTAGCTCAATAGCGAAATCAATATCTCTCTCAGGTGGAAGGCTTGGCAGGTCGGTAGGAAATACATCGAGAAAGTCTCTAACCACAGGAACAGACTCAAGAGAAGTAGGGTCAGCATTAAGATCTCGGACATATGCTAGATAAGCTAAACACCCACGGGAAATCAACTTCCTAGCTCGAAGACAAGAGATGATCCCAAATGGTGCATGGCTAAAAGAACCCTGCCACACAACCGGGGATACACCGGGCACAACTATGGTAATGGTCTTGGCATAACAATCTAAGACCACACGGTGAGGGGATAACCAGTCCATGCCCAGTATCACATCAAAATCTAGCATATCAAGGATCATCAAATCACCCCAAGTCTCTGAGTCACCAATAGATAACATACATGATCTCACAATCCGATCCACCACTAAAGAATCTCCTACTGGGGTCGAAACAGAAATAGGAACAGATAATGGCTCACTAGCCAACCCCAAACAAGGCACAAAGTAGGCAGATACATATGAACAAGTGGATCCAGGATCAAATAAAGCCATAGCAGACTGATGGCACACAGAAATCGTACATGTAATCATAGCATCTGAGGCCTCTGTCTCTAGTCTCCTAGGGACCGCGTAAAATTGACGACGACCTCCACCTGCCCGACCGCCATCCCTACCACCTGCTCTGCTGCGCGGAGCACCACCTATACTCTGATGACCACCCCCTCTAGCCGGAGGCTGAACTGGTCGTAAAGGCTCGACCAACTGAACTGTACCCTGCTGAGGGCAATCTCTAGCAAAATGACCAATCGCACCACAAGTAAAACAAGCCCCCGACGGCCTACTCAGTCAAGATGAACCAGCAGATCCCGTATGAACACCACGACCTGATGCCCCAGAAACTGTACCCCTCGAAGACTGGCCGCTATAGCCCTGATGGCTGCTCTGACCCTGCTCGAACTGGGTACTACCGAAAGTCTGAAGGGAAGCCTGAACCGGTCGGCTGGACTGACCCTGGTGCTACTGCGGCTGATAACTCCGGCTCCACTGGCTAGGACCTCTACCACCATATCTGGAACCACTATAGACACCCTGATGTCAAGGCCTCTTATCTCTGGACCCCTGATCATGTCGCTGTAATTCCTCCACAGTGCGGGCATAGTCTACGATAGCCTGAAATGACCGACCACCGGCAATCAATATCTCAGCTGGTTGCCTGATCTCTGGCCTCAAACCCCATACAAATCTACGAATCCTGTCTGCCTCAGTAGGAATGATCATAGCTCCGAACGGTGCTAGCAGATGAAAACGGGTCAGATACTCTGAGACAGTCGTAGACCCCTGCATAAGGTGAGTAAACTGCTCCCTGCGACGCTCACGATCACTCTAAGGTAGGAACTTGGACATAAAGGCCTCATAAAACTCAGACCAAGTCAAAGGAGGTGACGATGGTGGTCTACAAGCAACATGAGACCTCCACCATAACTTCGCTGGGCCCTCTAACTGATAGGTAGTATAACCAACCCCGTGAGTCTCCAACAAACCCAAATGATGCAACATCTCCTCACATGTAGTAATAAAGTCATGTGGATCCTATCCAGAAGTACCGGCAAACCTCGGAGGTGCTAACCTCAAAAACCTACCCAACGCCTTCTGCTCTGACTCTGTCATAGCTGGGCGAGGAGCAAGAGGCTGTGCAACAGATGGAACCGGAATGACCTCCGCACGAGGAGCCATAGTAGCAGGCTGCGCTCCTGAACTCTGTGCACCCAGGGCTGCCCCTTGAGCGGATGTCTGCGCTACCTGAAAAGGCCGCTCTCCAACCATACCCAAAAGCTGTAATAGTAATCCCCGAATATCTGGACACTGAGCTGCGGCTGACGCTGGCACAGAAGTGGGCACAGGAGCTGGTACTGGAGATGGTGGTACCTGGGCTGCCCCCTTATCCACATGCTCTCAGGCTCTATCTCAACTCTAGTAGCTCTAGCAGGTGCCACGGCTCGAGGGCATCCTCGACCCTTAGCTGGAGTGGGAGGCTCATCTCCGCGTGATGCCAATAATCTCATACGAACCATCTGCGGAAGAATGAGGTAGAGCAAATGAGATTTTCAAAAACTTCAAGGGTCCTACGCACGACACAGAAGTAATGAAAGAGTCAAGTTTCCTAAAATGTCACTGTAGCCTCCCGAAGATTGAGTATGGACGTCTACGCCCCGATCCGCAGGACTCTACTAGACATTGGCTCCTATACCGATGACACCAGTGAACCTAGAGCTCTGATACCAAGTTGTCACAACCTGATTTCTCGGTCATGATGGCACCTACAACCCCACAGTAGGCGAACCAATTCTCGTAGCCCAGGACAATTAGTAATGGGCTACTATCTAACAACTAAACGAAAGAATAGTTTAATAAGCAAAAGTAAGGGAACAAGATGAAGAGAATAGATAACATAGAGCCGACACTACATACATGGAGTGCAAACAATCCAGAACAATATATACAGATGTCTCTGAATGGTAATAAAGTACATAAAGCAAAATATAAACTAAAGCTAATCTCCGATCGCCAAGAGCTCACCCTCAGTCTAAAGTAGTCCCCAACAGATCTCCAAGCACGAATCACAGCGATCTAACGGCGATGGCCCACGCTAGGATCTATACCCAAAGATGCAGGGGGCAGGGTGAGCACCAAATGTGAAGCATAAGGTACCCAGTAGGTATCATAGGCCGACTGGGCACATATAAGATAAAAGCGTAGTAACAGACAGAATAGAAGCAAGTAGTCACAAAGATTAACGAAAAAGGTACACAGAAATTAGCCCAGAGGGAAGTCAACAAAACCACATGTGAGGCCAGCAAGCAGAACATACACACCATAGGCACAGGTGAAAGTAAGAAACACACACCTGGGGTCCTTGCAATAATAGTGTATATATAATAAGTTTACGAAATGGATGGTATACCAGTAACCTTAAGTGTAAGAAGAGGGAAAGAGTAATGATAGGCATGCTCAGAGACATGAATCAAACTTAACTAATCATATCAATCTCAAATCCAGAACTAAAAGTCTAGCAGGAACCAATCTCATACTTAACCGTAACGGGGAACAATTCTGTAAGTAAATAGCAAGAGTCTAGCTACAGTCCCCCGGTCGCCCATACAACTGGGGAACACAAACAAGTGAAAACAAACCCTCCGGCATCCCATACTACCGGAGCGTACAATCAACAAACAACAAACAAGGGTGGAGCCTCAAACAATGAATGATATGATGCATGAAGATCTCAAGTGAAATGGTATCTCTGTATGTACCTCCTCCGCTGCCGATACGGCCCAGAAGGTAGGTTCCATGGAAGGACACTGCCCGTATACCTCTACTCCACCGTATACCCTTCCTCCGACACACGCAGCCTGAAGCCCCAGGCCCAAATGGCAAGGTCCATGGAGGTCCCTGACCCCATACTAAAACTCAGTATCAAAACATGTCGTCCGGAAGAAAGTCCGGTTTCAAGATAGAGACCCAGTCTCGAATATGCATGCCCAGACCCTGTCCATGACTAAAGTAGTAGGCAAATATCTCAAAAACCCCTCCGAGGGTTCCCGGGCATAATCGGGTCTAAACAGTAGAAAGTCATCTCAGGTGCTCGGTCTGACCGAGGCTAAAATTATCTCAAGTAGCAAGAAAACTCAACTAGCACCCCGGCCCTGCCGAGTCTAGCGTTAATCGTAAAACTGGTGATTTAAAACATAATTTTACTTTATTTTATCCAGGAGTATTCACAAGTTAAATCAAACCATTTCCAAATCATTTCCATCAAAAATAGGCCCCCGGGGCCATGCAAGGTTTAGAAAATAGTGTCAGTAGGCCCGAAGCCCAAACCATAGTAAAACATGGATAAAACCTCTTTATATGCATGGAAATGGTTTGATTACACACAATAGCTGCCCAGCAGCTCACAATCAACCTATCGACCCTAGAAGGATAATTCTATGCCCGAAACTCGCGGACATTCCCCTTATGGCCTTGTATTTTCCTTTGTACCATAAATGGTGGGATAATTGGGAAATTTTCGTGAGTCCTGAACATCGATTTACTATTATGAGATAGTTATCTGTGTTGTAGAGAAGATTCAGCCTGTGTGTAGGGCTAGTAGGTTGATTGTGAGTCGGTAGGCTATTAATTGGTTGAGATCATATAATCATTATCATGCAAAGGGTTTTCTGCATTGATATTTGTTACTACTATGGTTGCGGGCCAAATTATCAAGGATTTTCTAACTTTGCATGTCCCCGAGGGCCTATTTTTCGTATAAATGACTTTAAAAGGATTTAAACTTGTTTAATGTATCTTCTTGGAGTAAAAGTGATTTTGAGATGATTTTCACACTGATTATAGACTCGGCAAGGCCGGAGTACTAAAAATTATTTACCATTGATTTTAATATGATACTATGCTCGGTTGGGCTAGAGCTCTAGACAAGAATTTTTCTAATAATTTTAGACACGTACAGTTTCAAGGTATGGTTATTGAGTATTGAGAGTTGTATGTGGTCGCGGAGACCTCCATGGAGCTTGTCAATCTGGAATACGTGCTACAGGCCAAGAATACTAGAGGAGGGGGTATACAGGGAGTAGAGGTATATGAGGGAAGCCTTCCATGGGTCCTACCTGTTGGGCTATTGGCACCGAAAGAGCTGCATATGGTACCACCTGATCATATCATATCATTCATTTTGTGTATGGTTCCACCTTTGTTTGCTATTTGTTGAGTGTACTCTTCAGTAGTATAAGATGCCGGAGGGTTTGTTTTCACTTATGTGTTCCTCGGGTGTATAGGCACCTGTTAGGACTGTAGGTAAATTACTTTTCCTCGATCTTATTATAATATTTGTTCATATTATAGCTACATGTGAATTATTCTACGATCATCCCTACCTTGTGAGATTTATTGCTAGCATGACTATGTTCAGTTGCTTTTCCTTCTTTCCCTTTTATTTGAGGTTATTGGTATACCGCCATTTTCTTAAGCTCTCTATATGTATTTTTGTTGCAAGAATCCAGGTGCATTCTATTTTCCTTCACCTATGTTCTGTGATATATCTTCTATGGCTAGCATATTACTCTTATATTCTCCTTGTCTTCTATCTGTGGCTAGCTTTTGTCTATTTTCTTCTGTTTGCTTCTGTGACTACTTTCTTCATTATCTGTTATTTACTACTTTTATATATTATATGTACTTAGACGGCCTATGATGCCTACTGGGTACCCATTGCTTTGCATTTGGTGCTCATACTACACTTCTGAATCTTTCTAGTCCAGATTCTAGTGTGAGCTATCATCATTGACTGCGTGGATACTGGTGCAACTTTTGGACATCCGAGACAAGGGTGAGCTCCTGACGACCGGGGCTTAGCTTTTATATCTTCTTTCATACTATATACTCTTTTGCTTATTCAGAGACAGTTGTATATTCTATTTTTGTACTCTCTCTTGTACTCTGTCTATTTTGGTAGTAGCTTCGATACTGTGATACCAGGTCATGAGATGGTTTAGATTTCTCTCTCTCTCTATATATTTCTGGTTGCTCCATTTCTATACTTCTTTATCTTGCTTCTGCTTATTATGCTTCTTGCGTGTGCTTGCTTAGAGTGTAGCCTATTACTAACCCTTCTAGGCTACGAGGATTGGTTCGCCTATAGGGGAGTTGTAGGTGCCATCGTGATCTTAGAAATATGGTCGTGACAATGACTCTAGTTCATTCGAAAGTGAGGATGTCATAATTGAGGCAAATTTGACAGTGGAGACACCCAAATCTTATTCCAACCATTTTTCAACATTGAATTTGGTTGAATGGATGCAAGTCAAAGTAATCAAGCCTATGGAGAATGTTGGAAGGGAGAAGGATCGAGGTGTATTAATTTAGAAGTTCGTTGGCTATAGAAGACGAAATAACCTTCCTCATTTGAAGGCGAAATAGTGCAAACTATGACACCAAGGAAATGGCCTTCTTGTGTTCTTGCCTTCACTCAATGAGTATCACCGGGTTCTTGATTCAAATATTGGCCGAAGGTTTAAATCCTTCAAGTGGAAGGAAAATAAAGCTACTTGCGTCAATTTGCAATGTTAAATTGAGTGTTGGATGGGAGGCAACCCATTAGTTGAGCAATTTTTCTTACGTTTTACCTCATTTTTTGGTGATTTTTGATGTGTTTTTAGGTATGGAAAAGGAAGGGAGACGAATTCGACCTTTGGAGACCAATGAGAGGACATTCAGAGCACCTGTATTTTGCACATAGGGTCTTGCTGCTCACAAGTGGACCCGCATATGCAAAGCAGTGAACTGGGTAAAAAATTAAAAATCCAGTCCAACAGGCCTTCTTCGCATACACGGTGGACCCACCGCATACACAATGGTCAAACCATCAATAAGCCTTCGCGTAGGCAGATGACCAGTCACACACGCGAGTAAGTGAGCAGGCTCTCGGTATTAAATTGTTCAAAATTAGAAAAAGGACCCAAAAATTCTTCAGACAAAAGCTGTCCCTCTTCTGTAAAAACACCAAATAATTCCATCAAGTTCTTCCATTCATAGATTTGTCAATTTCAACTCCTCAGGTATGTACATCGGTGCTCTCTTGTATCCTGAAATTTCTTAATTCCCTTTTTCTTTTTATGCAAAAACCAGTAGTGAAAAACATAGCTTTGGGGCTGAAAAATCTCTTTCTTTAGATCAGTTATTGTATGTGCTTATTTGATTGATCAATTAAGTGAGCTTGGTTGAGAGTTTTTGCTAACTTGTGTGACAAAAGTTCTGTGCAAAAAAGGATCAAATGGACTGTGAAATAGTCCAAATAAAATGATGCCTCCCATGTGTTTGTTAAAATGCCTCAAAGGGATCTGAACTGGGCGAAGGCGCTGACCTTCGCATGCGCTGTCAACTGGCGGAGTACGCTAAGAAGAAATTTTTTTGAAATTTTTTTTGCCTTCGCAAACGCAGTCCACTGGCCACGTACGCAAAGAATAACTTCTGGCAGTGCTCAAAACAATAGCTTCGCACAGACTGCCTTGGGATATTTTTCAACTATTTCTTTCTTTTAAAAGTTCAATAATACATTGTTTTAAGTGTCCAAAATATCTTTTAACTTGTTGGTTTGTTTTGTAGGTGTTTTTAGTCTAAAATGGCTTCCAATGACATTGACATTGAACTTGAAAATATTTCAGAGGTGGAAATGGAAGAAAATTTTGATCATGATAGATTCTTATCGGCATCTTGTGAGTGTAGATATGGTGAGCTCCGATCCAAAACCATTGTCAAGGAATGAGGCATCAACATGGATAAAGTTGAAAGTAAGATGCCAGCATTATATAAGAGATTGGTGGAGAGCAGATGGATTTGTTTTGCCCCTCAACCTATCAAGGCTAATCATACAGTGGTCACAAAATTCTATGCTAATGCCTCGACCACCGACTTCAAAGGTGCCTTGGTTACTATTATTTGGGGTGTTTAAGTTAGCTTCAACTCCAAAATTATCAATGTACTGTACAACCTCCCTTATACAGACAACGAGGTTTATTTGGTAAAAGGAAAAGCAGAAGGACATCAATGGTTGGCCGACAAATTGCACGATAGAGTGGCTCTGAGTTGGTTAACATTGCAGAAAGGGGTTGACTCACATGATTTCACTGCAGAAGCCAAGTCATGGCTTTTAATTATTTCTGCAAGGATTATGCCTTCCACTCATGATACCGATCTTACCCCTGAGAGGGCATTGATTATTGCATTGATGGATGGTTTGGATATGAATGTTGGGCTATATATAGTGGACCACATTAAGGAAGTAGCTATGAGTATGACAAAAAGCCTCTTCTTTCCATTGTTATTTACTTAGTTTTGCTATGATGGTGGGGTGTTAAAACACAAAGCTAATGTTGAGAAGAAGTTGAAAACCTTAATCCAACCTTTGTTTAAAAAAGCACCGAAAGCCAAGCTTAAGAAAAGGAAAATTGATGTAGAATCTCAATCCTTTGGGCAGTTTCCAGAGTCTTCTACTGAGCCCGCTAGTCTTTCTACTGCTGCATCTGGGTCACTTAATCCCATAGGACCACTAGAGTTTGGGCCTTACATTATGTTCCATATCTCTAGCCAAATTCATGGAGTGAGTTCGCATGTTCAGCAGCTGTTAGCTAGACTTCTTACTGGCCCATCTTGGGCTAATACACCTGCAGGCATTGTGTCTCCCCCATCCTTTGCTAAAGTGGTCACCAACCAAAAATTGATCTCCGAGAGACTAGATGCAATGAATAACCGACTGGAGCACATGAGTCACAGACAAGGAAAGTTGTAAAGCGGTTGAAGAAATTCAGAGAGCACGAGAATAAAAAGAGCAAGTTCTTGAACAAGATAATGGATAGAGTGAAATCTTTATGTGGATTAGGGGTGGCTTTTAGGTTTTGGTTATATTTGTGCCCTTGTCGGGCTTTACTTTATCTCATGTTTGACTTGTGCCCTTGCCATGCTTGTAATTTTTATAAATGGATATTAGTGCGCCCTTGTCGAGCACGTTTGATATTTTATACCCCTGTCAGCCTGGAGTATCTATTTTTTGAGTTGTGGATTAGTTTGATGGTTTATTTCCTTAATTTTCTTTTGATATTTTGATTAGTAGTTCTTTATATTTTATAGATTTGTGTTTTGAGCCAGGGAAAGTCTGAGTACCCGTTAGGATAAAAATTAAACTTGTTGAAAATTAGTATCACTTCTTCACACATGCAAAATACAAGTGTTTACTTTCAAAATGCAAGTTATTCTCACGTGCTGGGAAGAAGGGAAACCTATACTACCTGGAACCTGCATTGGCACCTATGTACTACAAGTCTCCACCTGCAAAATATAGGTGCAAACACAGAATTTCTTATGGTTTGGGTTATATGCATTGGTGAAGTCTGAGTAGCCATGTAGATTTGGATATATGATTTGGCTCAATGATAGATAGGGTAACATATTTCTTAAGGGAAAATTATTGTCTATGGAGAGAATGAGGAATTGTGACTTGTTTGGTACTAATGGGGTTAGTCTCGCATGTGAATTGATTTGAACTGAGCATACCCATCAAAAATATATTTTTTTTGTAAAGTTTCATAGAAAAGAATAATGATAGTGACAACTCCTTTAATCTTTTTATGACTCTTAACTCATTAGTGGTGATAATTGGAAATGTAGAATGTGGTTCTATTTGTTCTTGTTTAGGAAGTGAAATTAACTGATCTTGAATATTTTGCATACCATGTGTGGTGAGATTTTATTGAATAATTCTTGTGCTTGCTTGTGTCAATTAGAACTTTCCCGATTAGTCTTTCAATGCTACTCTTTAATGCATTTGGTTGGAGAAATGATCTTAGGCCTTCTTTATAATTTTTAGAAGCCTACTTAGTCTTAAAAGCCGACCATTGCACTAAATATAGTACTAGTGACCCCATTTGAGCGTAATACCTTTTCATTGGCAACCTCATTACAAGCCTTGAATCATTTTGAAAAATGAATCCTTATTTTGAACCTTCCCTACTTGAACTCTAAAAATGTGAATTAGAGGCTAAAATCCTAAGTTTGGGGGTGATTGAGAAACACCTTGGAGTAAATGAGCAATACATGGTGGTTTGTGGAAAGCATTAAAAGAACTTTTCAAAGAAAGGAAAAAGTTGAAAAGGAAAGCAAAAATGAGAGGAAAGGGAAAAGAAAGAAATGGAAAGAAAACCTCCAAGGTAAATAGAATGATAAAATTTGGGGCATCAAATAAAATGAGTGAAATAGTGATTTGTGTTGCATAAAAATTAAAGGAATATGGCTTTGGTTTTTGAATTTAAAAACTAGTGTAGTGTTCAAGGAGGATTTAGTCACTTTAATCCATAATGCTTACCTACCCTTCCCTATGCCTATATTACAAGCTTAGAAAAATCCTTTGAGATCTCCGACCGATTGCCTTTGAGTTAGTGGCAAATGAAAATAAGGGCAAGATTATGGTTTGATACTTGTTGGTATGTGAAATTCTATTGTGAGTGTTTTTGCATTTGTCCCTTGTGTTGTCCTTGTGCATAGTGTGTTTTGGGACTTTTGTTCTTGTGAGGGCATGTGAATTAGGATATTTGGTGATGCTGATAAATTCTGAAAATGCGTCAAATGAGCATGTTTGGTAAACTAGTGGTTTTGATTCACTTCTTGAGGATTTGTTGTTGTCACTTGATTGTTCTTATAGTCCTATTGCATCCTTGAAAGTGCGTCTTGAGTAGAGAGGATCGGTTAGATAAAGTTCACATGTGATCTACAAATCATTAGTACCAACCAAAGTCATGCGTTTGTGCTTTAAGTGAGTCTCCTTGATTTGTTATAATGTCATTGCACTTGTGCTTTTATGTCTTTTGAATTAGAGTATTGAATTTGCCTGAGGACAAGCAATAGTTCAAGTTTTAGGGTTTGATAAGTTGGTATTCTACATACTTATTTAGCTCTTAATCTTATGCTTTTGCTAGTTTAATTGAGAAAAATAGTGCATTTGACACTATTTACTTCTATTTTAAAGGTTTATGTGATATAGAAGTGATTGGGAAAGGAATCGAGTGAAAACAGCTCAAAATGGAGCTATTCGGAGAAGTTGATAACTAGCAGCGAAAATTGGCCTTCACAGACGCGATGGGCCAGCCTCGTACATGAAGGTCAACCTCACAATCAAGCTATTTGCATGCGGTTGAACTCCCTTGTATACGAAGGTCAACCAGAGAGAGACCCTTTGTGCATGTGGTGGACTGCCTGTGTAGGCGAAGAAGGAGGCGGCAACATCTAGGCAGTGTTGGAAATTTTACACTTTTTGAAACCCCAATCCACAAAAAATGCCTCCCAACAATTTTAGGAAGAATTATTGATCCTTGGCCATTGAGAGACCTATCTTGGCAACCTTGGAGAGAAAGTTCAGCACCCTACACCATTGGACTGAAGATTGGACGCTCTTATTGTAAAATTCATAGTTCATTTCTTCAACCCTTGTTTTGTATTGCTAATATTATAAGTGTAGTTGTTGATTTGATATTTTGATATTTTGTTTGAGATAAACAATATGTGAGTTTGAATTCTTATCTTATGCTTTTACAATTAATTAAATATTTTCTAGTTTATAAATTTGGTATTTAATTATCTAATTAATTTTGTGTTTGAATTGATTCTAAAGAGAGTAATCAATCCTTGGAATTGCCTCTTTTACTTTGATTTGGCTTGAATGAGTGAATTGAAGTTGGGGAAAGGATAATTAGCACTAACTTGAGGCTTTAAACCTCATCTTAAGGATTTGTGATAGAAATAGTAAATCCTAGTGTTGCCATAATAGGAATATCCTTATTAACACTTAGCTAGGTTCGAGAACTAGTTAAGAAATATTCACCAATTATCGAGAGATATAAGTGGATACTTTAGATTCCAAAGATTTTTTTAAGTGACCCATGATTAACTAGTAAGTAGTGATTAATTTGTAATAGATCATATGGATTTGAATTAACCATTCCACGAGTCTCCCCTTGTTATCCTTGTGTTAAGAAGGTCGTTGGTGTGGTCAACCGATACTTTATATTGAAATTCCCAATTTTAAACAAAACCCTCAATCATTTACTTCTTTTTGCTCCTTGAACTTTTATAAGTTGCTTTAATTCTTTATTTTCTCAATTCCCTTTACATTATTCTCCGTGGATTCGACCCTGACATCCAATGTGTTACTTATTGTTTTGCTTGGAAATCGTTACCAACTCCCTTAGGAGAGTGCTTTTGAACATCATCAATGACTTGGGTTCAGCTCTCCGAGGCTTTCTTGGAGAAGTATGTACCCCAAAGTATGAGAGAGAGGCTGAGAGACGAGTTTACCAGGTTAGAGAAGGGCTCTATATTTGTTTTTGAGTACGAGGCCCATTCCCATGAGTTGTCTAGGCAGGATATTATGATTCTACCTACATTGCACAAGCAGGTTCGTCTGTTTTTCAGAGGGATAACATTACCACTTCATTTGGCTACAGAGCAGATAGTGGCATCAGGGGCTACATTCCTTGATGTCATCAATCATGCACAGACTCTTAAGGGTATGTGTCGTGAGGCTTATCGAGGCAGTGGAACGAGGACCTATCGCCAGGGTAATTTTTGTGATTCTCAATCCCAAGGTAGAGTTCTTTTTGGTAGGGGTTACCCTTAATATTTTTAGACTAGCAGGCTAGCTGATGAAGCACTACAGATTTCAGAGAGCGGTCATTTAGGTCACGGCAGTTAGGGAAGCCAGATTTCAAGTCAGGTTCATGGGGTTCAAATTCTGAGTATCGAGGCTGTGAAGGCTAGTTTAGTTCAGCTAGGTCATTGCAGTAGGGTACGTCTAGTAGGGGTTGCTATGTGTGCAGTGAGTTAGGGCTGGTTGCTCAGAATTATCCTAGGTTCAGGAAGATTCACCCTCTACGAACTTCAGCGCCACTAGC
Organism: Jaltomata sinuosa; assembly: GCA_003996215.1. Classification (NCBI taxonomy): domain Eukaryota; kingdom Viridiplantae; phylum Streptophyta; class Magnoliopsida; order Solanales; family Solanaceae; genus Jaltomata; species Jaltomata sinuosa. The sequence continues at coordinate 28,493 of QJPP01001336.1, read as the reverse complement.
CAGAGGTGGTCCATAAGGTAGCAAGGGTTGTTCTAAAGTTGTTAGGGGTAGTTCTCAGCCATGTTGGTTTAGGCGGCCATGACAGATGCAATCACTCAAATGCCCTCACCACAAGTACGATCTTTGTTATCATGAGCCAACTTTTATATTATTAATTTGGGTTCTGCATATCCTTATATATTAGCTTACTTTTCTTCTCGTCTAGGTTTGCTATGTGAGTCTTGTTTGTGATTTTGCATGTAGATACCCCACAGGAAATTCTTTTAGTAATGGATTGAATGTATCTGTCTTAAAGGGGTGGCCGTCTTAAGGTAGGACACATTGATGGACTTTTCTATCCTAATGGTGATTGATTTCATTATAGTTCTAGTCTTAGGTTGGTTTTCTTATCATCTTGCAGTCTTGGATCATTCTGCCAAGTCTGTTACCTGGCATATGCCTAAAATCCCTAAGTTTTTCTGATAGGGTATTGGTAGCTATGTGCGAGGGGAGGTATGTCAATTATGAGGGCACGATGGTTGGTAAGCTAAAAAGATGTTTGGATTATCTTGCTCATGTTCATAGTACTAGTGCTAATATTCTCCACTTAGGTCAGTTTCTGCCATTAGCGAGTATTCACAGTGTTGTCATACTTCTTTAGCCAATCTTTGGCTTGGGTATTTTTAGAATTTGGCTTTGATGTTGAGTTAGGCACTCGACCCATTTCCTTTTTTCCATGTCGAATGAAACCAGCAGAGTGGTGGGAGTTAAAAGGATAACTTTAGGATCTTCCAAGAAAAGAGGTTTATCCAGTCAAGTGTATCTCCTTGGGGTGTTCCTATATGGTTTGTGAAGGAAGAAGATGGCTCCTTGCATATGTTTGTTGACTACCAGAAGTTGTGGTGGCCTTTAAGGGTAGATATCATTGTCGTATATTGATGACTGGTTTGACCAGCTATAGAGTGCAATGACATTTCCTAAAGATAGATTCGAGGTCAGCTTACCTCCAATAAGGATCAAGGTAGCAGGTATTCAAAGGACAACCTTTAGGAATCATTACGTCTACTATGAGTTCTTAGATTTGTCCTTTAGTTTGAGCAACACCCTATCAGCATTTGCGGATTTGATAGACCATGTGTCCAAAAGCTACTAGGACTCAGTTGCCGTAGTGTTTATCGATGACATCTGAGTCTACTCAACGAGTAGGTAGGATCATGAGTAGCATGGAGAGTTTGTTTGGGTTATATGTCGATGCAGCACGACAATTTCTTTGAGCCAGAAAGCAGTGATTATAGAGAGTTTAGGTTTCTAGTGATTTGAGGTAGCCTTTCTAATGGTATGGAATACAGCGGGAAATTTTAGATTCGTGATGGGGTGCTTAAACTATCAACGGTTAAGGTACGAGTGTCAGGAACTAGGTGGTTTGACATAGAGGCTACCCATTCCAGAGTAAGAGTTGGAGAAGATAGAGATGGACTTCCTAGTATACTTGTCATATGCTTTTTAGAGATTTGATGCTATTTGGGTAATCATGGATAGGGAGATAAAGTTTGTGCACTTTTTACGGGTCTGGTTTTTGCATACTTAGGAGAGATTGACTCAATCTACATTCGAGAGGTGGTATGTTTTTATGGGGTGCTTGTTCATTTCATTTCTAACTATGTAGTTTTGGTTTCATTGTGTTTCTGGAGTTTTATTCAGAGAGAGAGAGTTGGGTGCCCGAGTTGATCTTAGCAAAACATTCCATCTGCAAACTAACGGTAAGTTGAGCAGACTATTCATGTTTTTGAGGATATGCTCCGGGCATGTGTTACTAACTCAGAGGTTAGTGAAACCAGTTCTTAGCTGGATAGAGTTTGCATATGTCATAACTACCAGTTGAGTATTCAAATGACTTTGTTCGAGGTGTGGTATGGTAGAAGGTACAATTTTTGGTTGGTTGATTTGATGCTTTCAAGAATTGTGCCATAGGGTACTGAGTTATTGTGTGGTTCTATGGATAGAGTGCGGGTGACTCAAGAAGATCTATATAGTTCAGGACAGGCATAAGGGTTATGCTGATCAGGGAGTTCATGAGTTAGAGTGTTTAGTTGGTGATAGGGTATTCCTTTATTTATAACCCGTGAAAGGCGTGATGAGTTTTCGATGAAGGGCAAGCTTAGCCCTAGGTGTATTGGCCCATTTGAGTTTGTGTGGCACGTTTGGTAGGTGGATTTTAAGTTAGTCTGGCTACCATCTCTATTGGATGTTCACCATCGTTTCCCTATTTTTTGTGTCATGACGGTACATTTTTGATGGATCTCACATATTTTGGTGGGAGTCGGTTCAGTTAGACGAGGCTTTGGCTTTCAAGGAAGGGTATGTTACTATTCTGGTCATGAAGGTAAGAATTTGTGGTCTAAAGAGTTTTTCAATGGTTAAAGTTCTGTGAAGGCATCATCCAGTCGAAGAGGATCCTTGGCAAGTCATGACCCATGCTCACCAGATCGAGGGAGATAGGCTTAGGGAGATAGCTAGGGAGAACAAGAGGGTTAGATCCAAGGGTTCAGGTTTTGGTCATCAGAGGTCCGGTGGAGGACATCATTCCTCGTTCCATAAGAACTCATCAGGACCCATTCATTCTTCTGCTAGTGCTCCTACCCAGGCCTAAAATCCTCATTATGATCAGACTGGTAGAGGATTTGTTTCCTATTCATAGTCTCAGGGGAGTGTTGCTAAGGGATCTTCCAATCCTATTTGCAGCAAGTGTGGGAAGACTCACCCAGGAGAGTGTCATTTGGGCAAAGGTGCATGCTTTAGGTGTGGACAGGTTGGACACATAATTAGAGACTGTCCTTCAGTTAAGAAGGGGAAGGGAGGTAGTAGGGCTCAGTCTTCTCCATCAGCCTCAGGAGGTCAACCAGCCCAGCAAGCACAACTTCTAGTTCTGGTGGTCAGCGCCAGAATCGCCTTTATGATATGTCCTCTCGTCAGGACCAGAAGGGTTCCCCAGATGTTGTTACTGGTATGTTGAAAGTTTTCTCTTTTGATGAGTATGCTTTGTTGGACCCTGGTGCCTCCTTATCTTTTGTGACCCCTTACATAGCATGCAAATTTAAAGTATGTCCTGAATTGCTTTTAGAAGCCTTTTGTATTTCTACTCCTGTTGGCGAGTCAGTCCTAGACAAAAGAATCTACCAAAATTGCCCTATCTTAGTCCTTCATAGAGTCACTTCAGAGGATTTAGTAGAGTTGGAGATTACAGATTTTGATGTTATTCTTGGTATGGATTGGCTACATGCTTGTTATGCTTCTGTTGATTGTCGTACTCGGGTTGTCAGTTTCAAGTTTCCAAATGAACCTATCTTAGAATGGCAAGGTAGTCCCCTATCCTCGAAAGGTCATTTCATATCTTATCTTAAGGCTAGGAAGATGATTTCAAAGGGGTATGTTTATCACATAGTTTGAGTTATTCACATGGTGTCCGGATCCCCGTCCCTTTAGTCTGTTCCTGTTGTGAATGAATTCCCAGAAGTGTTCCCCAAGGATCAACCTGGAGTCCCTGCCGAGCAGGAAATCAACTTTGGGATAGATCTTCTTCTGGATACAAATCCTATCTCCACTCCTCCCTATAGGATGGCTCCCATTAAACTTAAGGAGTTAAAGGATCAGTTAAAGGATCTTCTTGATAAGGGTTTCATCATGCCTAGAATTTCTCCATGGGGTGCTCCAGTCTTATTCGTGCGAAAGAAAGATGGTTCCCTCAGAATGTGTATTGACTACCGTCAGTTAAACAAGGTCCAATCAAGAATAAGTATCCCATTCCTAGGATGATGACTTGTTTCGATCAGCTTCAGAGTGCTAGTTTCTTCTCTAAGATTGACCTTAGATCTGGTTATCATCAGCTTCGTGTTATAGAGTGTGATATTCAGAAGATAGCCTTCAGGACTCAGTATGGTCATTATGAATTTGTTGTGGTATCTTTTGGTCTAGCAAATGCTCCTGCAGCTTTTAATGATTTGATGAACCGCGTGTTCAAGCAGTATCTAGATATGTTTGTGATTTTTTTCATTGATGATATCCTCATCTACTCTCGGAGTGAGGAAGAGCATGCAGACCATCTGAGAGTTATGTTGCATACTCTTAAGGACAGACAGTTACTTGCTAAGTTTAGCAAGTGTGAGTTTTGGATACAGTCTATTGCTTTTCTGGGTCATATTGTGACTAAAGATGGTATTCGGGTTGATTCTCAAAAGATATAGGCAGTAAAGAACTGGCCTAGACCCACTTCCCCATCTGATATTAGAAGCTTTTTGGGTTTGGCTAGTTACTACCAGAGGTTTGTGGAAGGATTTATTCCATTGCTTACCCTTTGACTCGATTGACTCAGAAGAAGGTAAAATTTCAGTGGTCGGATTTTTGTGAGAAGAACTATAAGGAATTGAAGACTAGATTGACCACAGCTCCAGTGTTAGCTCTACCCGAGGGCCTAGATGATTTTGTTGTGTATTGTGATGCTTCTAGGATTGGTTTGGGTTGTGTTTTGATGCAGTGTGGTAAAGTGATTGCTTAAGCTTTGAGATAGCTTAAGACTCATGAGAAGAACTACCCTACTCATGATCTTGAGTTGGGTGATGTGGTCTTTGCTTTGAAGATTTATATACATTACTTGTATTGGGTGCATGTGGGTGTATTCACCAATCATAAGATCTTTCAGTATGTGTTCACTCAGAAGGAATTGAATTTGCGACAAAGAATATGGTTTGAGCTTCTTAAGCATTACGACATGAGTGTGCTTTACCATCCTGGTAAGGCCAATGTTGTGGCAGACGCACTTAGTAGATTGTCGATGGGTAGTGTGTCTTCAGTCAAAGAAGGAAAGAAAGAATTGGTTAAACAGGTTCATAGACTAGCTCGGTTGGGAGTTCGCCTTATGGACTCGACAAAAGGTGGTGTCATTATTCAGAATGGTTCCAAATCATCCTTGGTAGCAGAAGTGAAGGCAAAGCAAGACAGTGATCCCATTTTACTTTAGATTAAGGATGCAGTCCATAAGCAAAGGGTTGAGGTTTTCTCCCAAGGGGGAGATGGTGTGCTTCGTTATCAGGGTCGACTATGTGTGCCAGATGTAGATGGGTTGCGCCAGCAAATTTTGATTGAGGCTCATAGTTCCAGATATTCCATTCACCCTGGTGCCACCAAGATGTACCGTGATCTACGAAAAGTCTATTGGTTGAATGGTATAAAGAGGGACATAGCCAGTTTTATGACTAAGCGTCCCAACTGTGAGCAAGTGAAGGTAGAGCACCATCGATCGGGTGGCATGATTCATGATATTGACCTTCCCACTTTGAAATGGGAAGCGATCAATATGGACTTCATTACAGGTTTGCCTCATACTAGAAGGCAACATGATTCGATTTGGGTGATTGTCGATCGGATGACTAAATCATCCCATTTCTTAGTTGTTAAGACTATGGATTTAGTGGACGATTATGCCAGACTCTACATCCGGGAGATAGTTCAATTGCATGGTGTTCCTTTGTCCATCATTTCAAATAGGGGTACTCAGTTTACTTCTCAGTTTTGGAGATCGTCTCAGAGAGGTCTTGGTACTTAGGTGAAGCTTAGTACAACTTTTCACCCTCAGACAGATGGCCAGGAAGAGCGTACTATTCAGACTTTGGAGGATATGTTGAGAGATTGTATGATTGATTTCAAAGATAATTGGGATGATCACTTACCTCTTATTGAATTTGCCTACAACAACAGCTTTCACTCTAGCATCCAGATGGCTTCGTATGAGGCACTTTATGGTCGGAGGTGTAGATCTCCTATTGGTTGGTTTGAGGTAAGTGAGGCAGCTTTGATTAGCCCAGATTCGATGCATGATACCATGGAGAAGGTTCAGCTTATTAGGGAGAGGCTGAAGACCGCTCAGAGTCGATAGAAATCATAAAGGGATGTGAGGAGAAGGGAATTAGAATTTGAAGTTGATGATTGGATTTTTCTAAAGGTGTCACCCATGAAGGGTGTGATGAGATTTTGCAAGAAAGGAAAACTTAGTCCCCGTTTTGTAGGTCCTTATCGGATTCTGAGAAAGATTGGTAAGGTTGCTTATGAGTTGGATTTGCCATCAGATTTAGAAGCGGTTCATCAAGTCTTTCATGTTTCCTTGTTGAAGAAGTGTGTCGGTGACCCGACCTTGATTGTTCCCTTAGAGGATGTAGGTGTGAAGAATAGTCTCACTTATGAGGAGGTTCCCGTAGAGATCCTTCATTTTCAGATTCAGAGGTTGAGAAACAAAGAAGTCGCTTCGGTAAAAGTTCTTTGGAGAAATCATCTTGTTGAAGGAGCTACTTGGGAAGCAGAATCAGCCATGAAAGCCAAGTACCCTCATATCTTTCATTTCGATTCCGTTCTAGCTTAAGGTAATAGTTTCATCCTTAGTATGTTCCTCCGATCCTATCCCATCAGTTACTCTCATGATCCTAGCATGCATTCATATTTTCGAAGTTGATTCAATCACGTTTTAAGTTGGAAAGTTCAGTTTTCCTGTTTATTACTTGATTTCTATGTTTTGTTGCTGGTTGGGCAATTTTCTCTTCAGTTTCCCTTTCTTAGTCCTCATTCGAGGACGAATGATCCCAAGGGGGAGATATTGTAACACCCTGGGATTCGAAACTGCTTTCTAAGTTGAAACTCTGAACAAAATTCATGTTCCCTGGGATGATGGGTCCAAACCACGGACTGTAGTTAGAACCACGACTCGTGGATTGGAACCGTGATTTAGGTTCTTGAAGAACCAATCTCTGGTCTGCGACCACAAGTTCACTCTACGGACTGTAGTTTTTTCTACGGACCATAAAATAGACTCGTGGAATTTAGGTCTTAGGTCAGTCATTCCCCATGAATGATGACTTGGGTCTACGACCCATAAAACTTTCTACGGGTCCATCCTGTTGACCCGTAGACTACCTTTCGCAGCCTGTTATTTTGGACAAAATTGACGGATGGAAACCACGGGCTGTGGTTTGGTCTACGACCCATGGAACCCATCTGTGGTCCTTAAAAGTCAACTCTTTCTAGCTTCTTCCTAATTACGGTCCTGAGGTATTTTAGTCATTACCCACCCTTTTAACTCCTAAATGATGTCGTTTTGACTATTTCTAGAAGGGTTTTCACCCTCATTAGCCTAAGTCCCTTCTCATTACCTCATTCATCTCCCAAAAAGGAAAAGAACTCTCTCAAGCTCAAGGTCTCAAGCTCCTAGTCTAAGTCTCCTAATATTTTCAATTTCAAGTTGGTTAACTCCAATCAAGGTATGTGGGTATTTAACAATGAGTTCCTTTCACCCTTGTGCCTAAAACCCCAAATTTCAAATTGTGATTTCATGAACTTTCAAATTAGGGTTCTTACCCAATTCTTATGGGTTTTGCTATAAATTACCTTCTCATGATTTTACTATGAATTTTCATTAAATTGCATGATTTTGCATGGGTTTTTACATATAAGTTCCTATTTCATGATTTGAAGGTCAATTATGGTAAATCCTACATGCATGAATTGATTTAAGCAAATTGGAGAAAATGATAGCATGTTTTCATGAATTTCAAGTACGTGCATGCCTAGTTCCTATGTTTTATGAAAGTATATGTTATTATAAAATTGAACTAAGGCCATGCAAGTTTTCAAGTATTGTAATCAATAAGAGAAGCTACTAGGATAGTGTTCTCTATGAGTTCATAATGTAGTAAGGCATTGTACCAGCAATCCAGTCTAGTGCTATGCATGCAAGATCGATAAGTTAGCTCCTCTTAAGCAGATGATTACCAAACTAGAAGAATATCACCACACAATTTGGTCAGTCTACGGGCGTTTGCTTTGCTAACCCTTACCAATGATCCCAGATTAGCTTTCCCTGGGCAAGTTCAAGCTAATTAGGTGAGGGTTGGTAGCCTTAAATGCCCATTATGTAATCCCCTTTCCCATTCATTACCCCTTTGGTCAAGTAAGTAGGAATAAGGCGAGTTCTAATATATGCAACCATTAAGAAGCAATCAAAGCGAGGGGAAGAACAATACATGCATGAACACCATTTTAGGATTACTAACTACTTTGCCTACTTTGTTAATCCTTCATGGTTCCTTCAACCCTAGTTGTGGATTTAGCTACTCATGGTTGTAAGAGAACAATAAAATTTAGATGAAGAGATCATGAATATAACTTACAATAATAAGTAAAGAAAACCAGAATCTTGAACTTTCAAGAACACTTCAATAATCAAGAACAAATAATTGAATTCTCAAAAGTATGGAATAATATTCTCAACAATTTGTTATGATGTCCTAAAATAGCATGACCTTCTCAATAAAACCCTAGGGAATGTATTTATAGACAACAAAGACCAAATTCTAACTGAACTAGGAAAGATGTAACACGGTTCATCTGACGGGCAGACCCCATGGGCCATAGTGTATGCCACGGGCATCGTGGGTAGCCTATCGAGTCTCCTTGCCTTTGTGTATAATAGTCTGCCAAGTTTCCATAGGCAAAGCTGATGGACTATCGTGGCTCCCACGGACTTTGTGGGCAGCTCGTTGTCCAAGTCATCTGACTTGGCATCTTCTCTGGTCTATTTTGATGGGCATGTGCAACATTCCATCACAACTCTCATGGGCGTCGTGGCTGGGCGTCTGAACTTTGATTCTTGTCTTAACTCTTTTGGTTCATTCCCACAGGAAAGTGTGATGGATCGTGGTGCTTCCTGTGCCCGTCCCAATTGGTCGTGGGATGGGTTTTTGCCTTTTAATTTAACTGCTTTATCTTGACATTCCTTCCTATGGGCCGCGGTTGATCCCACGCCCATGGGGTATCACTTATAGCCCAGGAATAACACTTTTTATGACTTTTTGCCTTTTCTATACTTTCCCCTACACATGTAGCAAACACGCATCATATATAACAAAACACACTTAAAAACTCCCAAAATCCTTAGTTTTAAGTGTCGAAAGTGTCGTGAAATCTCGGCACATCAACACCCTCAACTTAGAATATTCTCTTGTCCTCAAGCAATAAAAGGAAACTACACTAAAATTATGCTTAAGCAAAATAAACCTATGAACTACAGAAGCTAAGTGGTTCAACCATTTCAGTTCACAAAATCAATACCCACTCCTTGTCAGTACAAAACCAGTGCATGCATACAAGTTATAAAGACAACACCAAATGGATCCAAGGATGACAACATGATATAAATAAAAAACCTAGCATACAAAGATGACATTTATTCGATGAGTCAGCAATCATAGTCTAATTTTTTCCCTTTACAGCAAAACGTCCCTCTCACATAGAATTGAATTTAATAAACAGGGACTTGGATCACACTCACTCTCACAAAGAAGTTCAAGTTGTATATGCACAATACCATAGGCTTGCCCTTATTTTCTATGCCTCGAATTTCAAACAGTTGGGTTAGGATCACTATTGGACTTTATTAGGTTTGTAATGTAGGTTCAGGGATGGGTATGGTATATTTGGGTAATAGTGACTATTCCCTCCATGACACTACACTTACTTTTATTCTTCCACTTTCGGACCAAACTCTTTTCCTCTCTTAGTGTCCCTTTTTCTTTGTTATCATTTAACTTTAATCAAGCATTAGGTGTGGCTTTTATTTCACTTTTGCACTTTTATCTCTCTTTTTTTTCTTTAAATTTTTTGTTCTTTTTGTAGCACACAAACCACACATGTTATCTTCTTTTTCGATACTAATCCGATCTTTTCATACCCATTTCTTCCTATTTTACCCTTATAGTAGCCACCCTCAACTTAGGAGTTTAGCCTGAGTTGAGGTACACAATGTCCAAGGAGGGACCAGGGCCAAAACAAATGTTTACAGGAAATAGGGAAGGTGAACAGGCTAACAATAAATAGGGATAAGTTCAGGCTCAAACTTAGGGATCAAAGCCAATCAATGTCATTTGGTAGATCATTTGGGTTAAGTGGTCTTCATTCCAAAAATGGCCTATGATCATCTGCTAACCAACTATTCTACAACCAATGCAAGACTAACCAGGAAAGTTCTAGAATTGCACAAACAACAAGAATAATAAAAAATTAGCTCACCCACACATGGCATAGAGTTAAGACTAATGATTAGCTAACTATCAGTTAATGCACTCGCTTAAGCTACTTATCAAACTTATATACTTACTATCAATGCACAGATCCATCAAGGTCAGTATTAAGAAGCTTATTGCACAAAAATTTGGATGGGTCTCCATTTTCACAAACATTATCAAAATAAGGCCACAGACTGCATTAAGTTCCTATTTTTCTTTTGCAAATACACATCCTATTCTAAACATGCTGGTTCGGTAAAAATTAAAAGTCCTTAGGGAAAGAACACAACAAGAAAACCCCAAGGACGCGGGTATCTTTTTTGATACCCTCATGGGTTTCCTCTCATGCAGTGCCTGATTTAACATCACGGCACAATGCGAGTGTTTTGTCTACTCAAACTTCGGCAAACCACACTATCAAAACACATATAGATGAGCAAGTTACCCCCACCCCATAAAAAAGAAGTGTGCATTATCCCTAATGCACTAAAAATTATAAAAAACAAGGTAGGCGAGGCATACTTATGGCACCTAAGCACGGTCATCTTGTGTAGAAGTCAATCCCGCTTGATCAGTACCTGTTTTTTTTCAGTAACAGAGGCTGCCTCAGTAGACTTATTAATATCAATAGCTTCTTGAGAAGCTTCAACAATAGTAACTCCCACAATGGAGTCTAAAGAAGGTACCTTAGTGGTGCCTGCAATGCCACTCCCTGAACTGCCACTACCAATAGCATCAACTCAAATCTGGTGCTATGCTTGGGATACTTTGAACAATTCATGTTCCTTTTTCTTTCTCCTCTTTTCGGCTCTTTCCTATTTGCGAGCCAATAAACTAGGGCTTAATGGGGCATCATCCTCCTCTGCAAACCTTTTTGTCCTTTCTTCTCCTCTTTATTTTTGGATCTGTAGGACTAGCCATTTTCCCAACCACCTCAGCATCTTTTTTTCATAGCACAGGGTTGGCATAGTCCAACAAATTTATCATTGGTGAAAGTAGCACTAGTGGCATGACTACAGGAGCACTGGAGTACATAGTAGTCAGACGTACCATCAGCTCATCAACATTGGCCCACAATGCTTCTATATCCTCATTCGTATGTGTGAGCTTAGCCACACCCATTTTATCCAGCTTGTTATTGATCCTATCTTCCATTGAATTTATCCAACCATGTATATCCAAAAATGGTTCCATGGACTATCATATCAAGGGATAAATAATATACTGGAACTGTTCATCAAACTTTTTCATTTGCTCTTATAGCGATAGTGTGGTCTGAACAGTATTAGCAAAATTCATTAGGTGGAAGGAATAGACGGAGGTCGACTCAGACAAAAAAGGTGCATCAGATGTGGAAGGAGCCCCAACAGTCTTTGGAATAGAGATGTCAACCCTGTGCGGAGTTAACAATGAAGTATTGCGAGGGCATCTCAAAGTCACAGTGGCTTCTTCCCTCACTGATGGAGTCTCCTCATTCAGGCTGCCCTTTAGAGTAGGCAAAGCAATAATGAAGGCCACAGCCTCATGTGGCAACACAAATGCATCATGGATAGTCATGGGCTCAGCTGATTCTAAAGTACTACCTAGGCCCAATGTCTTTCTCTTATTTTTAGACCTTTCAGGATGATGGGTCCGGACAGCACGCTAACTATGATCAATCTTAGAATAGCTCAGGACACCCACATCCTCACAAAAGTCATTCAGGAGGAAAGGGAAAGGGTAAGAAGAACTTATTTTCATAACCCTATCCATATCTCTTCAGCTATGATCTTCCCAATATCGGGTTTGTATTTGGACAACAGGCTGGCCACCAAAACTACTCTGTCAATGGTCAACTGATTATCTCCACCTACTGGCATAAGCCAGAAAACAAAATTGCCTACTAGAATTTTACCTCGAAGCTCATATATGCTTTGTTGATCTGTGGCTTGTCCTGACAGAGCCACCTCGGGGTTCTGGTCAGTGTAAGTACTTTGTCCAACCACTTCACATGCCCATTCTCTTTTTTATAAATAAATTCGGGCCCAAAGAGGAATCCATTGATAGTTTTGGACAAAATATTCACCAAGACCCCTCGCACAAGAATGCTCTCAAGGGAAGGCAAGTCTGAAGCTTTTTGGTCCTTTTTACATCGGCTCTCTTAGTATGGCCTAATAGTTGGCATAGGACTCCCTCACAATAGTTGTCTAATAGTCAGGAAGTGTCTTGCTGGTCCAGGACAAGTTGTAATATCTGAAGTACTCCTCAATCTTGGGGAAGTCTTTCATCTTGAATGAGTCAATCCTCCATTCTTCTGCAATGGGGCATTTTATATTCCCCATTGGCATCAATTCAAACCCATAGTCAAATATTGCTTTGGAACCTTTCACATTCCACCTGGCCAACTCTTTGAGTTTGATATCTTTTGATGTGATGGCCAGAGTCATCCCGAGATCTTTGGGAGTAGGTGGGGTCATCTCCTTCTCAGGAGTTATGATCTCTGTATTGTACCCATAACCAGCATCAACATCTTTTCCAGAACCTGACTATGAACCATCACCTAAACCAGACTCAGTATCGTTACCACTAGAAACTTATATGGCTGAGTCCTTGTCTCTCGATGCCGGTGGAGGAGAGGTGTCACTCTCATCGTGTGAACTAGAAGATCTAGATGAGGACTCATCCCTCTCTTTCGACTGAGGGGGAGTATTTTCTGACTCTTGCTCATATCATGTGCATCACCTTATCCTTCTTCACACTGTGGAGAAGGTGATAGCACAAGCTTCCTTTTGGTCAGCTGGATGAGGGGAAGGTTGTCTGACTCGCTTTTCTTGCCTTCAAACTCAGTAGGTTGGTCTAGAAGGTGACTAGTGACGGCTTTTTCCCAGGATTTTTGGGCCCCCCTTGTCTTAGCGTAGTTGGTGTTGCCATATAGTACTTGCAGGTGAACTACATTAGTAAGCTGAACCAAAAATGAAAAACAAAAAAGTTAGAATTTTTTTACAAATTAGGCCTTCCACGGGCGTGGGAGGTTTGACAGCCCATCGGGAAGGGCGTCAGAATGAGACAGACTCTTTTTAAGGACTATTTGTCATCCCATGATGTCTTGCCATGGGCATGGGAGGTATGAAATCACATTAGGATTGGTCATCACAATGAGACTATAGCCTTTTCAAGTATTGTTCCATTTCCTACGCCCCACTCTGATGCCTCTCATGGCTCCTACATCCCATTGTGTTTGCCCGTGGGATCATAGCTGTGGCTTATTTGTTTGTGATCCACAACCCTTCTCTCCCTAACACTTCACAATACTCAATTTCAAACATTATACACCCCTCTCCCTAAGAATATTCATAGAAGAACAATAGAAAATCAATAACCCCAGATCCTAGAACAACAACTACAATCAACACACACACATATGCACTTTCATATCTAGGGTTCATTATATGCGAAATTTCCCACACATATGAACCCATGGATGTCATTACTTTATCATAATTAGTGAAAACTTTGAAATTGAAAACATCACTTACTTTGTTTGTAGAACTTTATGATCTCTTGAGTGACTTTGTGGAAAGTGCTTTGTGTGAGTGCCTTGTGAAGTTGAACTTTGAGTGGGAGCTTTTAAAGGGAAAATATTTGCTTATTAATGGGGATTGTGGAAGGGAGAAAATCATTGGTGTGATTTGTGGGCGAGAGACGTGAGTTGTGGAGGGAGTTGTAGAGTTTGACCTCAATTGAATAAGGTCAATCACTAATAAGATACGGGTGAAGGGGAAAAGGGTTTGGGTCGGGTTGGGTCGACCATGAAATTTATAAAAAAATTGACCTTTGACCGACCCAAAAGATGGGCAATAACGATACATGTGGGGCACGTGATGACCCATCTCAACTGGACTTATATGGGCATGGCAATCTATTATGCCCTAAACTCAGAAGGTGGCGCAACTAACTAATGCTAAAACTTAGGCCACAGCCGACATTACTGAACTATTTGCCAATGGCACATAGCAGCCACAAAAAATCAAGAAAATAAACAAGTATATCTTGGCTTAAAAATCATCCCTCGGATGGCAAGGCCCCTGTCAATAGCTCTAGAAAGAAAACAACTATTCCAATAGTTCATTTAATGTAATAAGCTGGTAGCACGTAAGTCCTGTTAGGTCCGTCGAGGCCTCCATGATATCTAGGAAAGCATAAAGCGGTATCGTGAGAGTAAATATTTAAAATACAAAAGTAAAAGGTTGTGGGAATTGGGATTATGTCACTATAATCATAATTCGAATTAAAGCAAATGAGTAAAGCGGGTGTACCAAATTGAGTGGGTGACTAGGGATGTGAATCCAATGGGTCTTTAATGTGGGATAGGGTGATTATCAATTCACACTTATTCTCGCTTATTGATACAAGTAGCATTGGTCATGAGTATGGTTGTTTATCTCATGATCAACAACCATATATCCGATAATCCCAGTTAGAGCATCATCGGTTAAATCAATAAGAAACCAATATCTAGCTTGGGGAGGTCACACTATCTCTAGCTTAGACCCTTAAGTGGGTGATTCCATCAATATGAGCTATTTCTAGCCTCAAATCTGAATGGAGTCCCAAGTTCCCACTAGTAATCTCACATCCAAAACCATGAAATTCTCTTTCAAGTAACAACATAGTCAAGTAATGAAAATTAATATTTGCAACCACCAATTTTAGGATTAAAACTCAGTGAAACTACTAGACCCATGTCAAATAAGCAATTTTAAGCGAGAATTAACAAAACCCACTTCTTTCAAGTGGGTAAGTCAAATTCCTCTTCATTCAAGCTTAATCTCAAGTTCTAAGCTCAATTTGAGTACACAAATGGTTAACCAAGATTTGGAAGGGAGAATAGATTGAAACCCGCTTCTTCTTTGAGAGGAAAACTTTTTCTCAAAGGTAAAAGCTCTTCAGAATAATCAGGACTGAAGAATGTTATTTAAAATTGTGCCTAAATTGGGCTTTTATACTTTCCCAAAACTTCACTAATTTTCTAGAAAAAATTTCCCTTCAGGTGGTGTATGGCACGACGTGCGGTTTGCACTTCATGATGTGCACATCGCACACCTTCTTCATCTAAACCAGTGACTCAGTCGACTTAGGAGACGTCATACGAAGGAGGTGTGGTTCACACCATGAGTTGTGTGCATCGCACAGGGACCGCACCCCAAGATAGATCCTTCAGACAATCCAAAGCTTCATACGGTGGGAGGTGCAGAATGCACCACGGCTTGTGTGTGTCGCACAAGTGCCGCATCTCAGGGCAGATTCTTCACCTTTTTGTGATCAGTTCACACTTCACTACTTTTAAGCTCTTTTTAGGTCCATTTCCTTGTTTTCCATCTTTGATCACAAGTACATGCATAGACATCAATAAAGGCCATAAGAACCTCTAAATCTATTCAAAACATAGCAGTAATTCATGGATAAAGGCTCAATAAGTTGGTAGATTACCAACTTATCAAACCTCCAAACTTGAACTATTGCTTGTCCTCAAGCAAGATACTCACAAGGCAAGGAATGAATTATACTCTAGACTCAATCAAGGCACAAAAGAATGATCTATACTAAAAAATTAGAAAAAGAATAAATAAAAGACTCAAACAAAAGACTCAATTACGATGCTCATCTCAATTTTAACCACCGCAAACTCAAGGCATTTGGCTATTTCAAAACCTTTTCCAAAAGGACTTAATTTCTCATTCAAAATCAAGGGAATTTTGTCATTCAAAACAAGACATTTAAGCATCTCAAGTCATTGGCATGGACCATCAAGGTTTTCCTCGAGATTCACCACACAACTTGTCTCATTCATTCCCCTCAATTGAGATAGAGACTTCATATTTCAATTCGAGTGCATGATGCCACTCGCCACAAGAGTGAATATCACTCACAATCATTCAATTCAGAAAACAATAGGATTATAGAAGAACCAAGAAGACTCTCACTCTCTCAAGGAAGTACAAGTGCACACACATCGAACCATAGGCTTGCCCTTTATGTAAATTACCGCAAATATGGCGTTGCCAATATCGGAATCACCAAGGACTTGTAGTTACGATGTTGTCTAGGGCTAAGATGAGGATTGCATTTAGTTTAAGTTACTATACCTCCCTAATGATCATTGTTTTCATTTCGAACAGTGCTTACATTTTCAATCAACTTCACCTTATTTCTCCCTCACACAACCCAAGCTTCTCCGTTTTAATCATGATCATTTGACTCCTTGTATTGCCTTCAAATGATAGCACCTATTTTTTATTTTCATTTTTTCTCATTGGATTGACTTTTGGAGCAATTTTCAATTCAAATCTAAGGTGCTACCTTGCATTTGAAGTGCATTCCTTTACTTCTCTTCATTTGATCACATACACCCCTATACTTAGGCATTTGCCTATGTTGTTTTTTCGTTTCCCCCCAAACTTAGGGTTTATCCTACATTTCACTTTGAAGAATTTAGGAGTATGGGTTCCAATATAGAGATTCAAAAAGGTCAAGGTGTTAACAAGGTGCCAAAGAACGGTTACAAGCTCAAAGGGTTTCACTAGGAGTGATGTCATGGGAAGTCATTTGGGTGAAGTGGCTATCAAAAAGGGCCTAAGGTCATCTTCCATGCTCGGTCACACCTATAATTTGCCTTGAATAACATTCAGGACAACTTCTAGATGTCACACATGCACGATAATCAAGGTAAAGCCTTTCCACACAAGGCATCATGCGACAAGACTTCTTTTATTAGTCTCAAAATCAATTAGGACAAATGATTTTTGACAAGCTACTCCGAGTTCATTACACACTCATTTGTGAGTCAATCAAGCCAAAGCGAGAGTGTGCAAGTCATGACAAGAAAATCCTTTTCCTCAAAAATTCATTTCCCTTCTTCCTTTTATTTTCAAAAATAATTTGCCAAGAGAAAAATTTTGGTGGGCCCATTTAGAGACAAGCAATTACGGACTCAATTTTAAACTAAAACTTTGTATTTTCCCTTAAGAAAGTCGCCTCTTAATCCATCATAGGGAAATACCAACCCGGTTCAACACAAAAACAAAAGAAAAGAAAAAGAAAATAATCAAAACTTTTTCTCCTTGGAAAAGAACCGTGGTATTAAGAAAACCCTTGGAGTTTGTTGCTAAACTACTATTAACATGGAGATATCCAAATTATGCGCTCATGATTCATTAAGAACAAGCCTCGGCGTAGGCCTTTAGTGCATTTGCAAAGCACGGGTAGTAAGACAATGGGGAATGTAAGACCAACCCGGTAACACAATCTCAACAACCAAAAATAAAGCCTGGTGAGGGCACAATAATAAGCTCAAAATTAAACTAACATAATTTAAAGGCCCGACAAGGGCAATAAGTATCACAATCATTTAAAATATGCCCGACAAGGGTCAAATCAAATCTAGCAGAACTAAATGTCAACAAGGGGCAATAAAAATAATATCTCAAGCCCAATCACAAGCACCCAACAAAAAGCAAGTAAAGCCACCACCTCCCCATATAGGGAGCAATGCCCTTAATGCTAATAGCTCAAGGGAAAGAAGGTGGAACTCCCTGGAGGACTAGGCCTCATCATCATCATCATTTGCAGTTGTCTCCTCATCTAAGGTTCTTCAACTCGAGCCAACACCACGCTTTGGGGAGTGCACATCAAGTATGGAGTCTCGGAGAACTCTCTGAAAGTCAGGATTCTGATCATCATCAAAATCATGATCCTCATTTCCAGGCTGCACATCATCATAATCCGCATAGGCTGCAAACAAGTCATCCATGGGGCCAGAAATGGAACGAGGTGGAGGTAAGGTGGTCAAATCTGTTTCTACCACTGGAGCTTTACCTTTGGCCTTCCCAATATCTTCCTAAATTGTTGTGATCGCCCCTTAAATGACATCTACCCTCTTGCACAGTGTGTTCAAGCTATCTACTATCCCCTGCACTATAGTCTTGACAACTTTATTTATCATACCAGGTAATTAAGTAGCTAGGTTAGTAAGTTGCAGCTCATGGCTATGAGTTTTGTCCATCATATCTTGAAGGAGACTTTTGGTAATTGAGGGGGTGTGGGCATGTGTACGTGCCTCAGAAGTATCCCGATATGGAGATGAAGCATCTACTCCAGCATCAAGCTCATCGCTGTCAACTTCCCCCAACTGCTCAGTCATTTTCCTCTTAAACCTAGGGGCATCCCAGTCTATTTTCTTTTCAAGGTCAATATCCCCAATAGCATGAGTGAACTTATCACAATTGAGGGTGGGGACATCAGCCTTAGCACAAAGCCTAGTAATCAGCACCAGGAAGGGGAAAGAATCACTTCCTCGATGAGCTATACTCCTTATCACCATAGCTGCTAACTCCTCTAAATTAATAGACTCCCCTATCATAATAGCCATAATAAGAATGGCCCCATCTTGAGTTATTTTCTGATCATCTTGGGATGGAAAGAAGCGATTGCGAACAAGACCATACCAAAGACGAGCTTCAAAGATCAGGGACTTCCTTGAAATGTTTCCCCCATAGTGGACCAAAGAGGAACACCTTGAGCAATGATATGGGTTGTCTCACGACAAGGCTTTAGCTGCGTAGCCAACCTAGTGAAGAGTGTTGGGGTAGGTGCAATTGTATGACCCCAGTAGATGGCATTAGTGGCAGCGGGAGTGACATAAACATTCTTTCCCCAAACAACAAATAAATCCAAGTTAGGGAACTTATCATTTTTCCCTTTGTAGCCCTTGGAATCCTGTGTGGCTTGATAGGCCACAAAGAATTCTCTAACTATATCCTCATAATACCCACTAGGCATATCTTGGAATGGCTTCCACTTTCGGTCTCCAAATTGATGGTTCAAGTTGGGCAGCTCATCCACAACTTCCCCCAGGTTAAAACTCTGCTTCACTTTGAAGGTTTTATTCTTGTCCCGCTTATAATAGGCTTTCATGCCTTCCATCCCAAATTAAAGCTAGCCTCTTCTGCGTCAGACAGTTGCCTTGGTTGACCTCCCGTGTTTCTCCTGCTAGAAGACATGTTCTGCATCCAGAGATTGTGAGCCAAAATAAAACAAAATTCTAAAAAGAAGTTAACAAACTACAAATGATGGAATGAAATGGACTAGAAAAACAAAGTAGGTGACTGATGGCTTGTGCTTACCATAAGCAAAACACACCAGAAGGAGTGCACATTGCATGTGCTATCATACGAGCTAACAAAATCTTACAAGGGTTTTTCCATCAAGGTGCAAAGCTCGTGCGGTCTGCACTAACAGAAGTGTGCATCTGATAAGTCAGTAATATACCAACTTATTGAGCCTATATCCATGAATTATTGTTATTTTTGAATTAATTTAGAGGTTCTTATGGCCTTTATTGATTTCTATGCAGGTTCTTTTGATAGAAGATGTACAACAAGGATATGGAGCCAAAAAGGAGCTAATTGTGAAGAGTTGAGAAAAGCTGGAGAATTTGAACCAAGATGCGGTGGATGTGCGACACGCACAAGGGGAGGTATGGTTTGCACCTCCTTTGCATGAAGCCACTAAAATTGCTAAAGATTCTGCTAAGAAGTGCGGTCGTTGTGCGATGCGCACATCCCGTGGTGCAAAACATACCACCTTCGCACAAAGCCTACAATTTCAGTTGAAGTCACTTGTTGAGTTGAAGCAGGTGTGCGACGCGCACATCACCACGTGCAAACCGTACGTCGTGTCATATACCTCTCGAAGGTAAAGCTTGTCCTAATCTTATGTGATGAATTGGGAACATATAAAAGGCCATTTTAGGCTCAATTTGTATATATAATACTTCATACCTGATTCTTAGAGAATAGTTTTTGCTTTGTAAACAATTTTCCACCTCCATTGAGAAGAGGGTTTCAATCCAAATCTCTTGTTAACAATTTGTGTGCCTAATTTGATTCTAGAACTTGAGATTCAGCTATAATGGATGGAAATTTCACTTACCCAAATGGTACTCTTCTCCTACTATGAGTGGCTAAATTCTCTTGTCTAATGGTGTATTGATGATGGGTGTTTAGCTAATGGGTATGGGTGTTGTTAATTCACCTTTATAATTGCCTATTTGACATGGGTCTAGTAATTTCACCAAGTTTTAATCCTAAAATTGGTGGTTGCAGACATTAATTTACATTACTTAGCTATGTGATTGCTCGGGAGAGAATTTCATAGTTGTGGATGTGAAATTGCTAGTGGGTACTTGGGAATCCATTTAGATTGGAGGCTACAAATAGCTCTAATCGCAGGAATCTACCATTTAAGGGTATGAGCTAGAAATAGGATGACCTCCCCAAGCTAATGTTTGTTGATTGATTATCACACCAATAATGTTCTAGCTGAAATCATCGGAAATGTGGATGATGATCGAGAGATAGCATTTCACACCTATGACCAACTCTATTCATGTCAATAGGTGAAAGTAGAAGTGAATTAATGATTACCCTATCCTATAGCTAATGCTTCATCGGATATGCATCCCTAGTCTTCTAAATCACTTGGTACACCCATCTTTTGTTTTATTGCATTTTGTTGAATTGTGTTAGTAGTGACAACTTTTCCAATTCACCCCCCATCCTTTTACTTTTTATTTAAGCAATTACCCTAGCCTTGAAATCGACTCATACAATCTCTAGTTTGCTAAGTCAAGTCCCTTGGGTACGACCCCGACATCCGTTGGGTTTATAACTTTTGTTTTGTTGCATGATCGTCCTGGCCTCCTAATTGGAGATCACAATTTGAGCGTTCATGAAAAATGGTGCCGTTGCCAGGGAATTGAGTGTTAGCTAATTTTTGATTGTTGTTTTGAAGTCTAATTGAGGGTATTTGTTTTCTTTTACTTTTTGTTGATTAAGTAGGCTAGCTATGGACGAAGCTGATGATAATGAGAGCATTGGTGGCTTTGCCAATGCCAACATTGCTGAGCCTATGATGCAAGGAGGTGTAGGTGCAATCCGCCTACCCCCCATAGTGGGAAATGTTGTTTTTCATGTGACTAGCACCGTGCTCCACTTAATCCAAATGAAAGGCCTATTTGGTGGAGCAGCACATGAAGATGCCAACTGGCATATTCAGAATTTTGTGGAGATTTGCCAACCATTCATCTTCCAACATATCTCCCAAGAGTCCATCCGATTGCGCCTATTCCCATTTTCCTTGACGGGGAAAGCCATGGCGTGGTTGGAAAAATTGTCGGATGACTCTATCACATCTTGGGCTGAGTTGGCTGAGGCATTTACTTTGAGATTCTTTCCTCCGTCTAGCATGATGAAACTCCGAGACAAAATCACCAACTTCAAGCAACTCCCGGATGATCCCCTACATGAGGTTTGGCTACGATTCAAGAAGAAGCTTCTCTTGTGCCCAAACCATGAGTTGTCAAACAATGTGTTGATCCAAAGCATCTACCGGTCATTAAACTCCATGAACAAATCAGTGGCTGATAACCTTAAAGGTGGCACCTTCATGGATTTAGAATTCCCTAATGCCTCGGTGCTATTAGAACGAATTGCCAAGACTAACCAAGCTTGGCACACGAGAGAGACAGAGGTGCCAACTTTTGGAACAACCTCAACAATCTTATTAAATAAGATGAGGAGGAAAGAGGAGGAGCATGATGAGACAATGGCCAATAATGACACAACTCGACTTGATGGCCAAACATGTCATGGGAGATAGTGGTGTTAATAAGGTGAATGCAGTGAGTACACCGGAGATTCAAGTGAGTGATGTTGAGATTATGATTGAGGTTGATGGTAAGCTATTCTTTATGTCAGCGGGTTCTCACCCCGGGCATTATCTCCCACGGGAGAAGAATCAAGGTTTGATTAGAGACAAACAGAGGGATGGAAATTGGCATGAAATGAACAAGGATGGTGATCGCTTCAATCACCAGATTTCTAATCCTTACATCCCCCCAAATTAATCTGATTCTATCTACCAATCAGGCACAAGCAACCCCGGCTATTCCAAGTTGGAGGACATGTTTTCGTTTGCTCTTAAGAAGGTTGACACCACAAATACGGGAGTGAGCGAGCTAAAGAGTCAGGTCTCAACACTTCATCAAACTTTGAGCTCTTACTCAACCTCAATCAAGCATCTTGAGACCCAAATGACCCACCTATCAAGCCAAATGAACCCTCGGATAAAAGAGACGTTACCTAGTGACACCATCGCTAACCCTAAAAATGATTAAGGATTGAGGTAGTATTGTCATGCCATGACGTTAAATCAAGCACTTCTTGGGAGGCAACCCAAGTTTATTTCTTTGTTTTTGTTTATCTTGTGTTGTTTTTGAAGTTTTTGTAAGGAGTGCATGGATAGAATACTGGACAAGGGAAAGCAATGAAAAAAGAGGTCGTGCGATGGATTGTGCGGACTGCACAAGCAATTGTGTGCATCATACAGCCTATTGCATGCCACACCAGAAGACTTGAAGGAGATTTGAATAATGGTAAGTGATGTACGTTGGGTCGTGCGGACCGCACGAGCCCAAGTGCGCATCACGCCTCCATCGCACGATGACACATATGCTTGGGCAAACCCAGGGGTGAAACAGGGGGCTTGTGTGATACACCATGTGGTCTGCACTGTGCCTGGTGTGAATCGAATATCACAGAACATGAAAGGTAAATTTTAATTTTAATTGACCTAACCCATTGACTGACCCGACCCGGAGATGACCCAGCCAACTTTTCTTCTTCTTTTTCTTTTAAAACTACCTCTTCTCTTCTTTTTCCACCATCTTTCTCCACAACTCTCAAAATTACCACTCAAAATTCTCTCTAAATGCCTCAAACTCTCCCAAAACCTTTTCCTCCTCTTACCCAACCTTCTCCGCTACGCATCCACCATCGCCGCCATCATTATCTGGAAAGGTCTTGTGGGTCACCATTGTTGGAGTTCAAAAAGCTTCAATTTTAACTCTTCCCTTCATAATCTTTACTTGTGGTAAGTTCTCCGACGTTAAATAGTTGTTTTTATGAATGATGGGAACTCATATTATGAAGCATTCTTAGTAAAATTGCCATGTTAATTTTGGGTGAGATCCAAAAATTTTGGGTCCCCAATTTTGAGTTGTTTTTGATAATATATCTTAGAACCAACTTGATAGGGCTTTGATTTTCTGAATGCATGTTGATTGGTAGTAATGTTTAGCCTTGAAATCTGTGTTAGGGTAAAGCCTGAGTAACCCACTCGTGAGTAATGACTGATTGGGCCCGATGATAGATTGGGTGACGTCGTTCTTAAGGCAAATCATTGTTTATCACAAGTTTTTTATTGATTGTTGACTATTGAGGTTGAATGTTGCTAATCGTATACCCATGACCCTTGTTGAAATTCTATTTAGGGTGTATGTTTTGTGAAGAAAAGGTTGATTGTTGCTATGCTTATTGGTGCCCATTGTGCAAGAAGGGCTTGATGTTCCCGATGATAGACGGGGTAACGTCCATCTTAAGGGAAGTCATTGAGTCCTTTCTTGCTTGTGTTTGTGTCAATCGAAATCCAAGAAAGTCTGAATACCCGGAAGTTAAGGTCATAATCCCTTTTCCCCTTTGTTTAATGTGATTTGGTTGTTGTGTAATGCCAAGTGCCGAAGCACATATTGCTCTATGAATCATATGTGTAACTCACAAGAACACAAGGAACTAAAAATTCCAATTGTGCTATTATGCGTTTTGCATATGATGCACAGATCTTGATGTGGGGGGCACACAAGGCATCGCACAAAGTTGAAAAGAATGAGTAGGTCACTGATCTAAGGGGCGATGCGAGGTGCAACACGCACTCCTAATGGTGCGAGTTGCACCAGTATCACACATCAGTTGAAAAATCCCAGAAGGTTTTGTGGGATTGTGCAACAGCACATGAGACGTGCACTCCTCCTGGTGCGTTTCGCATGTGGTCCGCATAAGACAACAATTACCTACTTTGTTTTTCTAATCCATTTCATTCCATCCTTTGTAGTTGCTAACTTATTTTAGGCTGTGTTTTTGTCTCTTGGCTCACAATATCTGGTTGCAGAATATGTCTTCTAACAGGCAACACACAGGAGGCCAACCTAGACAAAGGTCGGCTGCAGAAGAAGTAAGGCTCCATTTCAGAGTAGAGGGCATGAAAGCCTAATACACTCGGGAAAAAAATAGAACTTTTAATGTGGAGCAAAGCTTTAATTTGGGGGAAGTTGGAGATGAGCTACCCAATATGCACCATCAGTTTGTTGTTTCAGAGTGGCAGCCATTTCAAGATATGCCCGGGGGATACTATGAAGAGATAGTCCAGGAATTCTTTGCAGCTTACCAAGCCATATAGGATTCCAAGGGCTATAAAGGTCCCAAGGATAGGTTCCCCAATCTTGATGCGGTCATCATCCGGGGCAAGAAAGTGTATGTCAGCCCCGCCGCCATTAATGCTATCTATTGGGAACACCCAATTGATCCTGCACCAACCCTAATAGCTAGATTGATAGCAGAACCAAAGCCATATCAGGAGATAGCCCCCACCATTGCTTTGGGCACCTCTGTGTGGTCTACCATGGAAGGAGATATCTCGAGGAGGTCCTTGATTTTTGAGGCATGGATTTGGTATGATCAAGTTTGCAACCATCTTCTCCCCTATGAAAATGACCAAAAGATAAGTCAAGAGGGTTCCATTCTAATCGAGGCCATCATGATGGGGGAACATGTAAACTTTGGAGAGGTGGCAGCAATGGTAATACTGAGGAAAGCCCATCGCAGAAATGATTCCCTTCCTTTTTTGGTCTTGATCACCAAGCTGTGTGCTAAAGCTGATGTTCCTACTCTTCCTTGTGACAAGTTCACTCATGCCATCGGGGTCATTAATATTGATAAAAAGACAGACAGAGATGCCCTAAGATTCAAGAAGCAAAGGACTGAGCAGATGAGTGAGCTTGACAGTGATGAGCTTGGTGCTAGCATTGGCGCTTCATCTCCCTCTCGGACCACTTTCGAGGCACGACCACATGCTACCACACCCTCTATGACCAATAGTGGGCTGCAGGATAAGGTGGACAAGACTCATAATCATGAGAAGCAGTTGGCCGACTTAGCCACAAAATTGCCCAGAATAATCAATAAGGCAGTCAAGAATGCAGTGAAGGGGGTGGTAGAGAGCTTGAACACATTGTGCAAGTGGGTTGATGTCATGGAGGGGGCAATCTCTAAACTTCAAAAAGATGTCAACAAAGCCAAGGGAGAAGTCACGGTAGTGCAGGAAGATTTAACGACATTACCTCCACCTCAGAAGATTCTCGACCCCTTGGATGACTTATTTTCTGCCTATACTGATGAGGATCTTCCCGGTAGTGAGTATCAAGAGTTGAATGATGACGAGAACCCTGATTTTCAGTGGGCTCTTCGTGATTCCACTCTTTCTGCAAACTTCCGATGAGATGATGTTGGCCCATGTGGCAAGAATATTGAAGAAGAAGCTGATGTTGATGATTGTGATGATGAGGATTAAGTCCTCCAGGGAGTTCCACACTTTTTCCCATTGCAATATGAGCATTGAGGGAAATGCTTCTTTTACGGGAAGGGGGTGGCTTTACTTACTTACTTTTGGTGCTCGTGAGTGGGTTTGAGAGATAATTTATTTCCCTTCTCGGGCCTAGTTGGTAGTTCTGCTTAGTTATATTTGGCTATTGTCATGCACATTTTGGATGATGATTATGATACCATTGTTTTTCTTTTCTTTAGATTCTGCTTTTGTTTTACTTGGAGCATAATTGGGCCCTCGCTGGGCTTGAATTTTATTGAGTGTGTGCCGAGTTGGTCTTAAATGCCCCATTATTCCACCACCCGTGCCTTGCAAATGTGCTAAATGCCTACGCCTAGGCTTGTTCTTGAATTAAATTATGAGAACAAATTTGGTTATCGCCTTGTTAATAGTAGTGTAGAAATAAACTTTGAGGGTTTTCTTAATACTACGGTTCTTTCTTAAGGAGCAAAATTTTGATTATTTTCTTTTGTTTTTGTGTGTCGAACCGGGTTGGTGTTTCCCTATGATAGATTGAGAGGTGACTTTCTTAAGGGAAAATAACAAGTTCTAGTTTAGAATTGAGTCCGTAAGTGCTTCTCGAAATAGTTCCACCAGGAAAAAAACATGGCAATTTATATTTGAAAATGAAAGGAAGAAGGGAAATGAATTGTTGAGGAAAATCATTCTCTTGTCATGACTTGCACACTCTCGCTTTGGCTTGATTGACTCACAAACGAGTGTGTAATGAACTCGGAATAGCTTGTCAAAAGTCATTTGCCCCAATTGATTGTGGGACTAATGAATGAATTCTTGTGGCATGATGCCTTCTGTGGTGAGGTTGTACCTTTATTCTTGTGCAGAAGTGTCATCTAAAACTTTCCCCGAATGTGATTCAGGGCAAAATTTTAGGTGTAACCGAGCTTGGAAGATGACCTTAGGCCCTTTTTGATAAGCCATTTCACCCAAATGACTTCCCAATGACATCCAATCCTAGTGAACCTTTGAGCTTGTAACCGTTCTTTGGCACCTTAGCAACACCTTGACCTTTTTGGAACCTCTATCTTAGCACCCATCCTCCCTAATGGCTTGAAAATGAAAAGTAGGCTAAAATCCTAAGTTTGGGGAGGGGAACAAAAGAAAACATAGGCAAATGCCTAAGTTTGGGGGTGCATATGAGTAAATAAGGAGAAGAAAGGAAGTGCACTTCAAGTGCAAGGTAGCACCTTCATTTCAAATTGAAAATTGCTCCAAAGTATCAATCCAACGAGCAAATTGAAAAGCAAAGATTGGTGGTACCAAGTGAAGGTGATATAAGGTATGAATGATCTTAACTTAAAAAATATAAATCTTGGGTTGTGCAAGGGAGGAATAAGGTGAAGTTGAGATGGAAAATGTGATCGGTGTTCAAAATGAGAACAAAGAGCATTAGGGAGGTGTAGTCACTTGAACCAAATGATATCCTCACCTTAGCCCTAGCCAACATCATAACCCATAAGTCCTTGGTGATTCCGAGCTTAGCTACCCTACATTAGTGGCAATTTACATGAAGGGCAAGCCTATGGTTTGACGTGTATGCACTTGAATTTCCATGATAGAGTGAGAGTCTTCTTGGTTTTCTTAGAATCCCGTGTTTTGAGAATTGAATGATTGTGAGTGTGATTCTCTCTTCTGGTGAGTGGCATCATGCACTCAAATGGAAGCATAGAGTCTCTATGTCACGACCCAATTTCTCGGTCATGATGGCACCTACAACCCCTGGTAGGTGAATCAATCCCCGTAGCCCAGAACAGTTAGCAATGGGCTACTATCTAACAAATAAGGGAGCAAGACGAAGAGAACGGATAAAAGGAATATAGATATATACATATGCGGAAACTAAACTAAACCCCAAGACCTGGTATCATAGTACAGAGTCAAACTACATACATGGAGTGCAAATAAACCAAAACTATATATACAGATGTCTCTGAATGGTAATAGAGTACATGAAGCAAAATATAAACTAAAGCTAAGCTCCGATCGCCAAGAGCTCACCCTCAGTCTAAAGTAGTCCCCGACAGATCTCCAAGCATGAATCACAGTGATCTAACAGCGATGGCCCACGCTAGGATCTGCACCCAAAGATGCAGGGGGTAGGGGTGAGCACCAAATGTGAAACATAAGGTACCCAGTAGGTATCATAGGCCGACTGGGCACATATAAGATAAAAGTGTAGTAATAGACAGAATAGAAGCAAGCAGTCACAGAAATCAACGAAAGGTACACAGGAACTAGCCCAGAGGGAAATCAACAGAACCACATGTGAGGCTAGTAAGCAGAATATACACACCGTAGGCACAGGTGAAAGTAAGAAACAACGCACCTGGGGTCCTTGCAATAACAGTGTATACAAAATAAGTTTACGAAATGGACGGTATACCGGTAACCTCAAGTGTAAGAAGAAGAGAGAAAGAGTAGTGATAGGCATGCTCAGGGACATGAATCAAACTCAACTAATCATATCAATCTCAGATCCAGAAACTAACAGTCTAGCAGTAACCAATTTCATACTTAACCGGAACAGGGAACAATTCTGTAAGTAAATAGCAAATTCTACCTACAGTCCCCCGGCCGCCCATACAACCGAGGAACACAAACAAGTGAAAACAAACCCTCCGGCATCCCATACTACCAGAGCGTACAATCAACAAACAACAAACAAGGGTGGAGCCTCAAACAATGAATGATATGATGCATGAAGATCTCAGTAAATGGTATCTCTGTATGTACCTCCTCTGGCGCCGATCCGGCCCAACAGGTAGGTTCCATGGAATGAAAGGACACTGCCCGTATACCTCTACTCCACCATATACCCCTCCTTCGGCACACGCAGCCCGTAGCCCCTGGCCCGAATGG